>JAODJX010000097.1:33354579-33373425 GCA_026776945.1 Isichthys henryi | reverse complement strand
CCCCCCCCCCCCCCCCCCCCCCCCCCCCCCCCCCCCCCCCCCCCCCCCCCCCCCCCCCCCCCCCCCCCCCGCCGAGGGGGCTGCTTCTTTGGGCCTGAGCTTAGGGAAAATGCCCTTATTCTCCGTTACATTTTTTTTTGTATGAAATTCATCGTACAGAAACCATTTACTTGTAACTGATACAACAGGTAGTCCTTTTCTTTTTAACTGTGGCTTATTAGTTTGGAATGAGCTCCACTTTTTAATCCATGTCCTAATAAATGTTTTGTGTGAACGGCATGCATCTGAAAGCGCAATTCCTAAAGTTGCCCCATTCTTCTTGTTCAGCCCCCAGCAAGAGGCCCAAAAGATCTTCAAGGCCAAAAATGCCATGGACTCTGAAGTGCTCAAAGCCAAGGTAGCGTCCGCGCGTTCCTCATCCAGCATGCATGCAGATTCGTTTGTGTCTGGGGGGGTGTCACACTGAAAAATATGAAAATAACGGGACTGACTCCGTGGCACTGTCCCAAATATCATGGGGCAGAGTGTGCTTCTGAAATGAGCTGGAGATAAAGCACTATGATGCATCCTCACCTCTCCACAGCTGAACTGAATATCCCATTTTTTTTATTTTTCCATTTATAACAGGTAGTGCTGGGCGGTATACATCTTAATTATTGTTGTGTTAAGAAAAATTCATATCATAATACCAGTTTAAATAGCCCACACAACGTTCGGAAAGTAGCGAAGCTGGAAACTGTTTAAGGGGGACCTTTTCACTGCTAAAAATGTGCCACGAAAGATCAGAAATGGAAGATATAGCTAACGCTGGAATTGAAAATAATGACACACTGGGGTTGTCAAAAATCGATTGTCAGTGATTAGATACTCATTTTCACCATTATTGATACCAACAGTGTAGTTTTCACCTCATTCACCACGCATCACACAGCACCACTACAGCATTGGCGCGCGTATAAGCACACACACGCTCGCGCAGCCCCTCCCCTCCTCTCAATAACCACTGAACGCATTCGCACTGGTTAACACACACATACTGAGTTGGCCAAACATGGCATATGTTGCAGTTGAAGGCAGTTTGCAAGATGCTGTAATAAAAGAGAAAAAATGCCAAAGTGCCGTTTGGACGTATTTTGCAGACGAGCATGGAAAGGCTAAGGATGTGGATAAGCCTCTATGCAAACAGTGCTACAAAGTTGTGGCAACGAAGTCGAGTAACACGTCAAACCTGGCAATGTCCCAGTCTTTGAGAAATTTTGCGAAGTTAGTAAAGCTCACATTCCTGCAACACTGAACTATGAAACACATCAAAAACGTTAACTTGGCCGGCGCACACCTTAACATTAGTCATTTTTTTATTTTATTTATCCTTTATTTTACCAGGAAGGTTCCATTGAGATACAATATCTTCTTCCAGGATGAAGATGGCAACAAATAAGAAAAACAAGACAAAAGTTTCATATACATACACACAGAGGTGATTAATATAAACACAAACTAAAACATATACAAACACTCAAACTTTCCAAAAATACCTAGAATAAAATAAATTTATATGAAACAGTGACACTGTTCTTTAAGCTCAGAGTTTGAGATTTTTAAACACGGAGAAGGCAAGTCTAGATTTAATATATTTTGTAATATATTCCACTCATCTAGTGCATAACAAAAAGGCGGATTTCCTCAGTTCTGTGAGTGTGGTGGGAGGCTGAAGGAGAAGTTTAACTGATGAGCAGGTTCTGTATGTATTTTTGCAGAATGTCAGCATACTGCATATGTACTCGGGTAGTTTGCCTATTAAAGCCTTTGCAGTAAAAACCAAGCATTTTCCTCAGAAAAGGAAATCTATAAGCAGTTAGCCAATGTTAATCGTCTGTTGTTATATTAGTGGATAGGTGCAATGCCTAATAAAATAATATAGTTATTGTGGGAACAATACAATAACATAAAACAAAAATGTGTCCTGTAAAATGTGGTAAACGTTCAGTCATACTTAAAAAAATAAATAAATAAATGCTGTAGTATACCATGAAACCGATAGAACTTTGAAAAATACTGTGATATAAATTTTTGATCATACCACCCAGCTTTAATAGCAGGGTTTCTGGAGGACCTGCTTAAACACATCGTGATTAGTCAATTATTAGGTTTAATAGGTGTGTTTCAAAAAGGAAATCTGCAAACTGTGTTGGATTCTGGCCCTGATTCAGAGGGATTAAAATTAAATCAAGTAAAGCCTTTCGTCTCATCTCAGCAATGAATGTTACACAGTGACGGGAAATAATGTTCTACTTGGACCCACAGTGTGACTTTAATGACAGGACAGACATTACTACGCTAAAGACAATTTACGTGGTGCAAAAAAGATTCCTGTACAATTATGAATAATTTAATGGAAGGTGAGACTGACAAAAGACTGCAATTTATCAGCCTATCATGAGTAAATAGTTAATGTCTGTTAATGCAGTGTTTCCCAACCCAGTTCCCTGAGACCCCTAGACAGTCCACGTTTTTGCTCATTGCCAGCTCACTGCTCGATAGTCCTAATTTTTGCAGTTTGGGAGACACTGTTCTAATGAACTAACTAATCATGGTGATCATGGAGCAAAAATGTGGAGTTGGCAGTGTGCTGGCAAGGAGCAAAAACGTGAACTATCAGGGGATCCCAAGGAACAGGATGGGAAACATTGTTTTTATTAATTTACTGATCATTAATTCACGTGTGAACCATCTGTCGTTTTATATATTTTTATACCACTCATTATTGAGAATACGGCCAAAACTTAAATTTTTTTTTTTGGGGGGGGCACATATGTTTTACAGCAGTCTTGGCTATTAAACTTTGTAATGAGCCAACCTGCCAGTGATTTCATTTAAATGGCATTTTTTTGCATTTGATGGATTTTGAATTTTGTCAATTCCATCAGTTATACAGAAATTCATAATATTATATACAACACATTTGTAACACAAAGTAGGTGTACCTAATGCTAATCAAAATTAGCATTTTTTTTTTTACCATTACTTGTATTTAGTTTTGATTTAGAAGGGCTATATAGTTGACCTGTTGTGGTTAAGACTCACCTTATTCAATATTATGTTGTGAATAAAGAGGTTACCAGTGCTTGAGCAGTATTCCTCCTTTTTTGAAAGCAGGAAATGTGGCAGAGCTCCTTGGGATATGGCTGATCCTTTTTATCCCTGATAAAATTGTGTTTCTGTAGAAATCTGACAAAAATCTGGGGCACAACTTTAAAGAGGCAACATTTTCAGAAAAATATACGTTTTAAAACAAAGAATTAAAATGGAAAATTTGACACCTATATTATCAGTAGGTATTGTTAATTTTAGGTCTTGAAGGCTTTTAACACATTTTTTAATTGTTTATAGTTGTGAATTGTAGTCTGGGATGAGGGTGTTTTCTGGCATGGTGCAGGTTTAGAAGTGTAAAAAAAAAAACATAAAAGTAGGCCAGTAATTATGTAAATCTTATTTCATGCATATAAATATTTTAATATAAAATTTCACCCAAATTTTTTTTAAATATGTTGATATGTAAAAGTTTTTTTTTTTTTTGATAGTGATTTGGCCCTATACTGAAGAATTCTTCCTGCTCTGTGGGACCCAGTTTTTCTGTCTAATTCAGCTTCTGCAGCACCAATACACCCTTCACTGGTTTTCTAGTCGCTTGATATGATGCCGGAGGACTGAAATTTACGTATCCAAATTAAAGGGCTAATTTCGTCTAGTGACATAGTCTCTCTCAAATAGTGTTGCCCATTCTACAGGTTCTGTCTATGCTCCCTGTGTTACTGGTTGAAGTATTCCAGAATGGTGTTGTGTTGGCAAGTATATTACACAGTTCTGACTTCTGATTCCAGTGTAAGTAAAACTGATGCAGAGCTCTGAGATGTAACACACGTGCATTTGGTAAAAATAGAGAAATATTGGCTGCTTCGGTACTCACGCTATTATGATGTTAGCACCAAAGAAAACATTGGACTTCAGGCCCAGAGACCTCTAAGCTCATTGTGACCACATGGGACTGGATATTACTGTCTGGTTATAACTCTTCTCAGATCGGCACGCATCCAGGCATGACCTTACATTAAATGATGCACTTCCTGTTTCCTGGGGTGTGCCTTCAGCAGCGAAGCACTCATCAGGCTAATGAACTTCATAGGAATGCCTAACTCACTTGCGCTTCCTACATGCCCAGTGTCAGTTCTTCTGATTTTTTTTTTTTTGTTTTTTGGTCTGTTCTGTTGCCAAAATGGTAGTAGTTATTGGAAATATTTCTTTCTTCATTATGCCGAGTTTGTCATATGTGTGAATATGTCCTGTATATGTTTACATATGTATAGTATTAAAGAACTGTCTTAGCCTTGTTCGAGCGAAGTTATGGCATTTCTCATACCCTGCTGCATGTGATGCTCATGTCCCCAAGGCACGGCTTGGAAAGTATCTCTGAATATGCTGCTGCCATGTAATGCAGGCTGCATACATCTGCGAATGACATCTGTAGCCTCACAAGTGCCAGAATCAGTATTGGCGCATAGTTCATAGGTGTTGATTGCTACAGCTAAGAATAAGACCCTTCTCAGCTGTGTCATTTTCTATTAGTCATACGCTATTGGGATATCAAAGATTGTCCACCTGCATGGTTTTGAGTTGACTTGGACACACAGCAGTACTTTATCCTTGTGATAGTTTGCACCTATCCCATGTATAGTATGGGTGAGAGCATAGAGCCAGTTAGTGTCCAGCTACCCTGGAGGAGTTGGGGTTTAGGGGCCTTGATCAGCAGCCTGCCAGTGATATAATTACTATAGGCTGGGGTGCACATAACTGGTATGCAAGTACGCATTCACCTTTAAGAACAATACGTGCCACAATCGATTGTTTGTAAAAGCACAAATGCGTACTTATTTTATGTGCATTTCTGCTGCTATGACAAGAAAATCCATCGCATTTTAACCCATATACCGCAAATGAAGTCGAGTTGGCATATAAAAATTAAAATACATTATATTTCGTTTTCATAGCAGCGCAAATGCACAATAAATAATTACGCATTCGCGCTTTTACTAACAATCGATTGTCGCACGTATCGTTCTTAAAGGTGACTATAGGATTCAATCCCATGAGCTTTCATACACAAGCCTACTTGTGCCACCTACTGCTATACTCGTAAGCAGCCTAAAACAAACTAGGTAAGTTGTACTTATTTGACTTCAAAATATCTTATAAATTTCAAATTCTCCACATAGTATTATGCAATATCGGCAGTGAACGCAATGAGAACTGGCACATTATTAAAACTTGTTGCAGTACAATAGCAGGGGTGGACATTTACTTGAGTAATGGACTTAAGTACATTTTTCGAGTATCTGTACTGTACTTGAGTATTAACCTTTTTTTGGAAACACGACTTCTACTAGTACTCCACTACATTTGAAAGACACATATTATACTTCAGACTCCACTGCATTTCTATGAAGGTTCTTCTTATAGGGCTGTAACTTTTTCCAAAAATCAGGTTTGAACGAATATCAAATGTCATGCGATCTGTCTGAATATATTTGAATACCTGTGACACCCCACCTCCCAAAAAACGGAATAAGGCAACACAGAATCGTTCTTTTGCGATTCCTCACGATAATTTGTGTTATTAGTAATGACTGTATATTGTGTCAGTTTAAAATACAAAACCTAGAATTAATGGACTAATTAGTATAAACCTAAACGTTAGACATTTCCATTGAAGTGTGCTTTAAGCATTAATCTACAGGGGACAATGCACACCATGTGACTTTAATATTGTGTTTTTATGCAGTGAAATCCTGGTATAACGGACTTCAAGGGACCTGGCAAAACAGTCCGTTATATCCAGAGTTACTGTATGCCAAGAACACAACTACAGGACACCATTTACTCATGCCACACCCCAGCAGAAACACTTGTGGTATAGATTATTATACTGTACATGTAGAAATCCCAACTTCACCTGACTAGATGCGCGATCGTTAATAATGCCGACTACGTATCTGCGCTGGATATCACTGGCACGTCACGTGCCTTGTAGGCGGAGCCTGCATGTCCGTTATAGTCAAACAAAACTACGTAAAGTAAAAGCGGCCCTGGGGACCAAGTTGTTTGTCCGTTATATGCAAGTCCACTATATCCGGTGCTTTTTCTGCATGTTCTTAAAGGCGCACGGCCAGGACCAGCAGACCTCGTCCGTTATAGATGATATTCCGTTATAAGCGAGTCCACTATAATGGGATTTTACTGTACATATTTATTAATAATTGTACTGTGTCCACTGCCACTGCCTGTAACTAAGACAGCTGGGCTATTGAACATGAAGTGCACACACATGCATTGAAATATTCAATTTTTGAATATTTTCTGTAAAGAAATCTGGAAAGGTATACCTCCCTGGTATTCTTGCTTAGAAATTTTTTTTAATTTGGTGATCAGTGGTCATTGTCATTGTTGACACACACCACAGCACACAGTGCACAACAATGAATTTTGTTCTCTGCATTTAACCCATATGTGACATCGTGACATAGCAGGGGGCAACTAATTCAGCGGCCAGGGAGCAGTGCTTGGGGGCGGTACCTTGCTCAGGGTACCTCAGTGGTGCCTTGCTGGTCGGGGATTTGAACCTACAATCTTTCAATTATAAGTGTGCGTCCCTAACCATTAAGACACCACTGCCCACTGACACCTCTTGCATCTTGTGAGGATATGCAGATCTATACTGAAACTTTCTAAAAAGTCAGATTAAACCTTAACTCCTCAAAACCGTGGTAAAGTTAGCTTTATAAGCAGTTTTCCGGCTGTAATATCTTTCAATGTCTGTAATATATCTCAATGTTTGTATATGCACACTTTACAGGATGTCTGTAGTATTTAGGTTTATCCTTGCCGTCACGTTGCAATTCTAGTGGGATTGTACAACTATTGCGAAGGATCACAAAAGTATTGTGATGGAACACAAAACTATTTCGAAAAATATTTTCCCAGCCTGACCTTTTAGGGGCTCTGTAGTCGGCATACAACAAAACTACAACATAAGGTCTAATGCCCTTTTATAGGCTAGTAAAACTTGAATGGGTTAGTTATAGTTCAAATATAATTTTTTTCACATCATGTTCAAATAATAGTTAAAAAGTGATAGCCCTATCACATTACTTGTCACTTTTAAGCATAGCTTTGATGTCAGCGGGTGAATTTTCTTTTCTAAAATGTGATGGGCTGTATTGTGTTCATCACAGGAGAAAAATCCAATCACAATAAACTACTCCTACGCTGATAGTCAAGTTCAAAGTGTGTGCTGCAGTTTTTGAAGAGCTGAACTTAGCGGCTGTAATGATGGCTGCTACTATGGCAAATAAAGATGATAAAGATAAAGGTCCCTTCCCAGAGCACCCATGGCCATATCTGAAGTCCATGTTTTAGATTTTTGAAATGAAGAAATATTTGTATCACTTTAGGAACAATTCCTTAGGAACAATGTCTGCTCTGTTTACCCCACACAAACTTCATCAATGCCTTGAAGAATTATTTGTCCAACCTGAGAAAGTTCATTGAGGTATGCAAACAATTCCAGTAAGTATTTTAAACAAAGTTGTCTGTGCTTGTAGTTGATAGTTTTTTTTTGTGTTTTGTTTTTTTTTTTACTATGTTTGGTCAAGTTTTTTTCTTTTGTGGATTTTCCCACGTGGTTGTCTTGTTGGTACCAATTTTGTATGTCAACTGGTTTTCAAGCTAATTGGGTCCTGTACGTAATGAGTTATTAGATTCTGTAAGTGCATCATGGTCAACAATACAACAATGCTTTAGCATTACAAAGAAATTGTCCTTTTGAATATTAAGTTTTAATATAAAGCAAGTACTCCAGTACTAAATATTTGAAAAACTTTTCATTTGCATTGGAAAAAAGTTTGACCAGAAGTATCTATACTTTGGCTCAGGTAATGAAGTCTCGTACTTTATCCAGCTCTTTATAATGGTTTCAAGCAATGGGGAAATTACAGATGTGGAGAAAAATGCAACATTCGGTTTTGAAGTTCTGTCACCAACCTACTTCTCATGATATTACTAGTGCAGCCTTGAGAGCCACAACAGCTGCCTCCCTTTGACTGTACAAGTTAACCTTTTCTTCACACTGTATGTCATCCTGCTACTGCTGCTGTCAGCGACCCGCAAAGCTGCCCCAGGAGCCAAAGCTTGGCACTAAGAGCTGCTGGTGCATTTAACGGGCTGACACATTAATAAATAGCCCCTGGGAGCCACATATTGTTCTTCTTGTAAAGTTCCTGAAAATGGAGCTTGGGTTCAGCGTGTGTCGCGGTCGATGACACAGACGCTGATCTACCTGGACGGCTCTTCCTGTTCCCCGCTGCAGCTGCTGGGTCTTGGCACCGCCCTGCTGGAGAATGTGGACCCCAACCCCGAGAACTTTGTGTGTGCTGGAGTGATCCAGACCAAGGCTCAGCAGGTGGGCTGTCTGCTGAGGCTGGAGCCCAACGCGCAAGCCCAGGTAATAACGCCCTGACAGGCTATTTATAGGAGCTCACTGTGCATCAAGCCGCTGGCCAGTATTTGGCAGGAGTAGGTATGCGATGAGAAGCCTGCTTTGCTGTCTGCTTTACTCTTCTGCTATGTCCTTCATACTCGGCTTCCTGCTCGGTTTGTACACAGGTCCTCTACTGAAGTATTAAGTATTGCACGTTTGTACTGCAAAACACAATCGAGTACAACACTCTGCACACTGAAGCATTCGCATCACTGACAGCGCGCCACCTGCCGTCAACATGGTCCATCTGCCCATCTTCGCTTCTGCCTCCCCTCCAACCCTCTTTGTACCTGTTCGCTGGAGAGCAGTAGCCTCACAGATTACACCTGATTAGCTGATGTGTGAGCAGGGCAATTTGCAAACTGTGTTGCTAACTGGCCCTCCAGAACTGGAATTGGGGAACCTTGCTATAGAAGTGTTACGCCAGATAGCACAGAACCAAGAAGACTCCTAACTTTCTGATAACCACAGACCATTGTGAAAAAAATTTTGTGGACTGGACAACTTGAATGAATGAAACTTCATTGTTATGCATTCAGTACAATGAAACACTTTTGTTACGTTCTCATTAAAAAGCACAAAGACAAAACTGCTTACTAACTCGTTTGCAAACTTTTGCATATTATTTGCTAACTTTTGCTTATTGTTACTAGCTCCAAGGGCGTTAAACCATACCGAGCAGCAGGTGTTGGTGTGCTGACGGTAAAAGCTTGCTGACTTGGGGGGATCTGAACATCAGTGTTTTTGAAAAGAATTAAAAGTGTGTATTTTGAAAATGAAGCAACCCTTCCCCCAAACCCCCAGGCAGTTGGGAGCCCCTGCCTAATTCTACCTCCATGCTCGCCATCCAGTCTGCTCCTGCACACATTCCTGTGATGATCACACGTGTCCATTCTCCCTCCCTGTCTCGTAGATGTACCGGCTGACACTCCGCAGCAGTAAGGACACAGTCTCCCGACGCCTCTGTGAGCTGCTGTCGGAGCAGTTCTAAGACCGGCGAGCTGGTCCTGGGTCCAAAACGATTAAGAGTCGACAAGGCAGCAGATATCCTCAAACATGCATACATAAGGGAGAAGCGGCTGTCGCCAGGCAGCAGCCGAAATATTAGTGTTCTTATTGTCATACTTATTACTGTTATTTGTTTTTATTTCTAATAACCGTGTATGTGCACAGTAGTGTGATCAATCAGTTTGGTTATTTCCTTTAATTTGCTAAATCTAATGATAGAAAGCTCTTTTTTCGATGCTCTCTGGTCCTCTCTTGACCTTTGTTCCACCATTCCTTAAAGCATACATATGGAGATACCCCAGCAAGCGCATGTTTTGTTTGCGTGTACCTGTGGAATGTGCCATATATGTGCACTCTTCACAGAAACAATTGCCCCCACTGTAGGAAGCTCCTCCCCTCACCCTGGTTCATTGGAGCATGTAATTGGCCAATGCACTTTACGAAGTATCGACAGAATCTTAAATGGGCCCCTTTTTCTTCCCGCTTACTATGAAACTCAGTTCCTTTAGAAGATTACCTAGCCGATTACTATTATTCCTGTGAAATATACTAACTTCCTGCCCACCGAGAGCAGCCCCAGTGTGCTGTAGTTACATTCTAGGTCCCCCAGAGACTGACAGCAGAAGCCGTGTTGTGAATTCCCCTGAACTCTCACACTCGGATGTAGGAGTTTACGCAAGCGTTGACTGCACTTCTTGAAAATATGACTATGTTTAATTATGGTTGTTTACATGTTTTAGTGATTATGTATTTGTATATTCAAATGTTACAGCATTTCTTTTTAGCATTCTGTTATAAATGAAGTCCGTTGATCTAACTTCACCATATATCTCTATGTAGGCTGGATGATAGTGTGATGATTCTGTTGTCTTTTTGGCGCGCACAGTTCAGGGAGTAAGTAAGCAGCCAGTGTGTGATGAAAAACTTGTGTGAGATTTCAGTTGGCTGAAGCACTTTGACGTTAGACTGCGAATGGCTGACAGCTGGACTTAATATGTACCCATCCATGTAGGCATATGCACCACCAGCATATTATTCTTGTTAAGTGTGAGAAGGAAGTAAGACAAATGGCCATGATGTCTTAACTGCTTCACTGTCCCAGCCAGGGGGGTGAGACGACTAAAAGAGGGAGTGAGAATGCGATCAAGTTGCAGACAATATTTTTAACCCTAGATACCAGCTAATTGTAGTGGTTAAGAAGCTGGAAAGCCTTGAATTATGACCAAAATGTTGCTGGTTCAGATCCCAGAAGGACTCTTTCTGTTGTACCCTTGAACAAAGCACTTCACCTAAATCGCTTCTGTAAGTGTCGAGCTCTGTAAATGGGTTCAAGCGTAGAAATATTGTCTCTGAATTAGTGTCCGCTAAGCTGCTCAGTAATGGAACAAATAACATGGGGTCACTTGGCGCTCCATGCAACCTCCTTTGGAACAAGTGCAGTGCTTAGGTGTTCACCGGAAGCACCATCGAGTTTTTAGGGCACAAAGAAGTTCAGCTCTTTGACTATCAAGGGTGACGCTGAGCGAACTCCACTGCTTGTTGTTTCGCTAACCGTAGGGTTCATATTGACTTGGGACCTGCCATTGGCATTGTGTGATTGTGTATGCATGTGTCTCCAATGAAGTACATTAGCAACAGAAGCATTCACTGTGTGAGTGTGTGTCTCATAGAGCCCAGGGATGATGCAGAGACCTTCTCATTTTAGATTATTAAGGAGTCTGTTGTCATCATGTATATATGTCTGCTCATTATATCTATCAACACAGACCAGTGTATGTGTTTAAGACAACTTGTTGAATTACTCTGTACTGAAAATGTGAAAGTAAAAGTAAACCATATACCGATCAGTTTCTGTCATACAATTTTGTTTTGTCTGCATGTCCAAAAATGCTATATTGCACCAAAATACACAACTGCACTAAACCACTAACATTCATTGACAGGAATAAGATGTGGAGTTTGCTGTGCAAGGGAGATGGAAGGTGCTTCTGTACGATGTGCGTAAATGCTTCTTTGAAGGCTAGAACATACTTCTTCGCACGTGAACTGTGGCCTCACTCAGAACTCATTGTAGTTCTGCAGTTAAGCATGTACAGTGCATACAGATTCTAAAGGAATTTACAGTTGATCATAATTTGGACTTCTAAGTGAAAATAAGGACGAATTTTTAAATTATATACTTATTTTGGGAAAACAACATAACGTGTCTTTCCTTCATAAAGAATTGTGCCATTATTTTACACCTTCAAAATAAATTCAACCTCATGCTCAGAATCTTTTGAAATGTATTGTTTGAATGTATGTTCAAGGGTTCAATAAAGTTCTTTAAATAAATTGCACATGAACGGAATGAATGAGAGGAGGAAAGGACGATATTCCAAAATGGAGACATCAGTAGCTGCATGGACACAAAAACTTTGGTGCTGCGAGAGTTAAAGCACAGCTGCATTTGCATCGAATGTGTCATAAGCATACACACGTGTCGACATGCGGAGAAGTATGAACAGGCCTAAAATAATCGCCAGCTCATCTGAGCAGCATGTCTGCCAGAACAAAAGGAAGAATCACCAACAATATGTGTTGACCGACCACAATACTCTAGAATACAATACAACACTCATCCTCTAGTTATTCCATCATTTGAGCTTTTGTTGAGTGGTGGGAGAACAGGTCTCGAGTTCCAGCCTTCGTTTGGGTTGAGTCTGGTTAGAAGAACAGCCATCATGTGTTCCATGACCTCTCACCTGCTTGATGGGGACATACCAGTCCTTGTATCAAAAAGCATCCATCTTTCCATGGTGTCGACTGCATTAGCAGACTCATCGCTGGACTTAAGCCATGCTGCAGACCTAGATTCATCCAACCCCACTTTTATCATGTGTCAAATATCTGCTAAAATGACTGAAAAGCTACTAACGTGATACAATTGCTCATTCATGCTATTCATGCAATGGTCTTGTATGTGCTGAGTCACAGTGCTCAATTGTGCTTTGAAACGAATGCTCCTTAATTTTAATAAGTCTCATGGGACACCAAGCATGAAGGAAAGGGTCCTATTGCTTTACCTTACCTGCTTACCCAGTGTTGCCTGTGGTGATTTAAGGTCCATCCTATGGAGTAGTGGGCCTCAGGCAGGGTACACCCTGGACAACATGTCAATTCAGCTTAGGGCACTCACCCATACAATCGCTCAGAACTGTTTGATGTAACTGAATCACCTGAACCGCATGTCTTTCAATTAACTTCACAGATCCTGGGGTTCTCTGAGAAGACCTAGAGTTATGCATAATTCTGAAACATGGTCAGATCTACTTCTGCTCAGACTGTAAAGAGCTTTTCTTGCTTGTTGATTGGTGGATATGTTGTGCTGGAAATGTATTTGAAACAAGCAGCTAAAGACTCCTTGAGTAATAAACCATGCAACAAAAGAAAAAATTTGTTGGCCCAACGATACTCGCTCTACCCTTTATCCAATCATATACATTTAATTCAGTTAGAGAAGACTAACACTTTTGTTTCCAGTTTATTGTATAGTTACTTCTAGTAAATTTAACACCCACACAAACAGAAAGAGTTCATATTAACATGTACTAAGTTGTGTGCCCTATGATGGACTGGTGTTCCGTTCAGGGTGTATCCCATCTTCAAGCCCTCTGATTGACTGGTGAAATCTGATATTTCTGTTTGCTGCAATACACAGTAATTTGTTCAAACAAAATCACAAAAATGAGAATGTTTACATTTCATTTAACAAACATCAAACTGACAGACATTTTTTGAGAAAGCAGAATCCCTGAACCAATTTGGAGTTAAAGGTCTTTCTCAAGTATTCAACAGTGAAATCACTCTGCCAATCTTGGGATTTGAACTGGCAGCTTTTCAATCACTAGCACAGTGTCCTGACCCACTGAGCCACACCCACCCTGATTCATTTAGAATTAGCTGTCTTAAGAGAGTCTGTCCTGATACAAATTTCACTTTACAACATTCCAGTTTCCTGTGAGTTTTATTTATATGCTGCTATTAACAAGGATTATTTTACAAAAGAGGAAGAAAGCTCGGGAAGATGCAGACTTGGGGGCGGGGGGAGGGGGAGGGGCGTCCCCCTCTGGCAAGCACCAGGCAGTTCACTGAAATTAGTGCGAGGTGAATTCGAGCAGATGGTAGGACAGTGTCAGCTGGCAGGTAAGCAGACAGATGGGCGGAGGTGGTAGCAGCGGGCAGATGGGGTGGCAGACAAATGGCAGGCATCAGAAACACCAGCAGGCCACTGGAAAGGTGGGGGCTCCCAAGTATCCGCATCTCCAAGCAGTGCACCCCGAGGGGGGGTAAGTACACATGTATGCAGATAATAGAAGCAATACAGAGTTGACTACAGGCATTGTAAAATTATTTATTTAATTGATGCTAGGTGTGATAAGTCACTGAACTACACACTGCTTTTTTTGCCCAGTTGCCAGTTTTCAGTCTGATCTGTTTTGCACCTAAATGTACTTGTCACTGACAGTCAAGGTGCAAGGGAAGAAAAAATGGATGTTTGAGATGGTTGAGTTAGTATTAAATTAATAGTATGTGTTTATGAGTGTGAGAAATGGAGAAAATGTCTTTGGCAGATATGCGAATGAACAGTGTATGCAGTGATGTTGTGGCTTCCTTAGTGCTGTCCTTCCATCTCATTGGATTTATTTAGAGAATTTATTGCCATCCCATGTTAATTCTCTTTATGTCACATGGGCTTTCTTCTATACTTCAAAGCCAAGGGCATCCACTGTCACTGGATGCATAACATGGTGGCATAGAAACTGTTGAGCCACAGAGCACTGCAGAGGGAGAGGAAGGCTGCCCAGACTATCACCATCACACATGCAGTGCAGAGGGAGAAGAAGGCTGCCCAGACCATCACTATCACACATGCAGTGCAGAGGGAGAGGAAGGCTGCCCAGACCATCACTATCACACATGCAGTGCAGAGGGAGAGGAAGGCTGCCCCGACCATCACCATCACGCCTGCACTGCAGAGGGAGAGGAAGGCTGCCCAGACCATCACCATCACGCATGCAGTGCAGAGGGAGAGGAAGGCTGCCCAGACTATCACCATCACACATGCAGTGCAGAGGGAGAAGAAGGCTGCCCAGACCATCACTATCACACATGCAGTGCAGAGGGAGAGGAAGGCTGCCCAGACCATCACTATCACACATGCAGTGCAGAGGGAGAGGAAGGCTGCCCCGACCATCACCATCACGCCTGCACTGCAGAGGGAGAGGAAGGCTGCCCAGACCATCACCATCACACATGCAGTGCAGAGGGAGAGGAAGGCTGCCCAGACCATCACCATCACGCATGCAGTGCAGAGGGAGAGGAAGGCTGCCCAGACCATCACTATCACGCATGCATTGCAGAGGGAGAGGAAGGCTGCCCAGATCATCACCATCACACTTGCACTGCAGAGGGAGAGGAAGGCTGCCCAGACCATCAGCAGCACACATCTGCCTTAGAAAACCAGGTGACATCATCAAGGGCTCCAGTCACCTCCACAGCCACTTCTCTCTTTACTCCCTTTTGGCAGACGGCACAGAAACATCAACATTCAAAGTTCTGAAACAGTTTCTACCCAAATGCCACAATCCTACCCGACACTCACTAGATATAAGACATAAGTGCACTGTAGATCTAATTAGGGGCCATTTGTGAACAATATATATCAACACCACCAATTTGGTCAGTATTTCGAGAAATAACGTTTTGAGCCATTTACAATTACAAATATAATTTATTGTTCATTGTTACATATTGTTTTGTGTTACATATTGTCTGAATTACTTATTCTCTAATGCTGCTATTTACTGTTATTCCTGTTCTGTTAACAGTCAGTCTACAGGAGGCATGCAAATATCTCATTTTACCAAGTACATATCATGTGAGCCTAATCAGCGTCTCCCCGGTAGTGACTGACTCTGTGGCTGTGTGCATGTCTGACTGACACGCCATCTAGGGTTCAGCACTGCCTTGTGCTACCTTGGATAGGCTCTAAGCCCACTATGATCCTCCAGTTCCCCTTCCTCTTGGAGTGATTTTGAGCGCTGTGCCACTGGGTATGGAGTGAGTTTAGTGTGCAGTGTTAATGGTGGATGTTGGTTTTTAGTCACTGTAGCACTGTGCCTGTGGGTTGTGGGGTGGTAGCTGTGTTTAGTGGGGGAGGGTTGTCCTCTGAGGGATCTTGTGGCTTGTGAGTGCTCAGTTTTTAATGAACTGCGCCTTTAAAAAAAGTATTTCCTTGTGGTACCAGCTTAAAGGTGCTGGCAGCATACAGTTAAAATCATAATTATTAGACCCTTCAAAATTCAACAAAACTGTTAACTTTTCTAATAAAAATTAGGTGTTTGAGAATTGCTTCCAAAGGAACAATTTCTAAGAAGTTTTCTGAAAATATTTTACTGATGATCTTAACTGAAAACAAGGAAAACATGAAAATAGCATGGCCAAAATTATAAGCCCTCTGACAGTTAACAGTCAATAGTCCAGCCCTTCTGACTCACAACTGATAGCTATCTCTTACTGAAGTTTCTCCCAAGGTTTGCACAAGTCTCCTAAGGGACCTTAGGCCATTCATCCATTCATCCAACTCATGCAAATTAGATGGTTGTCAAGGGAGGACCTTAACCTGCAGATCTCGCCAAACAATTCTCAATAGGATTAAGATCTGGGCTTTGAGACAGCCAATGCAGGACCTGATTTTGGTGTTTCTCAAAAAATTCTGGACCAACTGTGATGTGTGCTTTGGATCATTATCTTGCTAAAAGACCCAAAACCAGACTGGCAGCAGATTTTTTCAAATTATCCTTTAAAATGTCAACCTAATATTCTTTCTTAATTATACCCAAACAAGGTTTTCTGTGTAAAACAGCCCCACACCATTATACTCCCACCACCATGTTTAACTGTGGGAACCATGTTTTTAGGGTGCAAAGCCTCTCCCTTCCATTGCCAAACAAGAGCCGTATCCATGCGCCAAAACAGCTGCTGTTCTGTGTCATCAGGCCCAAGGACAGACCCCCAAAATTCATCCCCATGTTTCTAACGATCCTGGGCAAACTTCAGCTTAGTTCTGATCTGCCAATGAGTTTTCCTTGACCAATGACATCAAAGCTTCCCACAATGAAGAGCTCTCACAAAAGTTGTTTCTGAACTGGCTAGTTTGGTGACAATGGCCCTCCAGTGATCCAGTGGTTCTTGTTGGCATTTCTGATTATTTTCCTCTCCAAAGTCTTTGAGATCTTGAGCTTGCAACCACACCCAGCCTTGTTTCTGGTAGAATGGGTCACTTTAAATTTTGCAATGATATTTTTCATCTTACACCTGACTTTTCTCTGAGGTCTATACTTATTTCTATTTTAGCATCATGAAATTACTTTTTGCAAAGAATATAAGTGTGATGCATCTCCGTCTTGCCTTTAAGTAACCCAAGCCCGGCTCATTTAGGTCAATTCCTTAGAGTTCGGAGCTAATTGATTGAGCCAAACAAATTATATTGGTTTCAGGTGTGGTTTGACACCAGAACTTTTAACTTTACCACAATACCAGCAAATTCACAGGGGTTAATCATTTTGACCAGCCCAATTTTCCTAAGACTTTTGTACAGTACTGTATATATCTTAAGCAAGGAAGGAAAAATAACCTTACAGTATGTACATGAGTTAGCCACATTTGTTTTATGGTTTTGTTTTCAGGACATTCTGGGCTACTAAGATATGTCATAATTTGATGTGTAAATGCTGACACAGTCTTCATATATTTTTAATCTCATCTAATATAAAAAAAAATTGCAGGCACTACAAATATAATCTTAAAAAGGTTGAGATTAGAGTGTCTATGATGTGGGAATGCAGGGGTTTCATTTGGGGACCTTTCTGTGGCGTAATATTATAAAGGAATACATGGTTAGTGCCAGGCGGAAAAATATCTTTGATTTTCCATCCGTTTAGTAACTTATTGAAGTTATCTGACAGATAGCAATGCGGGCTTTTATATTTTTACTTTTTTTATTACTGTAAGAAGAAGAAATTGAGATGAATTTCTTCAAAACCCCACCCCCAAACATACATACATCCCCAAAAACACACACAAAATGAACATAAATGTACACCAAATCCTAATATAAACTCACAGCATACATTCGTTTTGTTTTATCTACTTTTCTGACGATAGGTGGTAGTGCGCGATTCATTGCGGAAGCGAATATACGCTTTGTTTAAAGTATAACCCTCCTTGCGCAGGGAATTACGCGGAAATACTTTAGTGAACAACATAGTGACTTAGGCGACTGGATAATGTAAATTCTCTCGATTCCGAAGATATGCGATTCATGTCTGCTTTAAACTTATATGCCTGAGAAGTTTGTTGGGTCTTAAGAGTTACCATTTCATTAATTATTATACATTGACTGTTTATATATTGTTCATGTTTATATTTTATTTACTGGCTTTATTTACCTAATCAATTTTCTGTAACATCGGTTTCCAAAAATATATACTCCAGATTGTGCCTACAGTCGTAATAAGAATACCACCGAAGTTATCGGTTTTTAACAGACCGTCAAAACAGTTTCAGTAGACTGAATAGTGAGAATAAGTGTTCAGTATAGGTATCTTACTGAAGTAGCTCGGTTCCTCCTAGACGAAAGGCATCTTGTCAAACTGGTTGAACACGTGATGGGCAGGGTACGTAACGAGGTATACGGAATAAAATAACAGGTGAATTAAGTTGAGAAAGGCGTTTTCCTTCTTAATTCGAAAGATTCATTCGAGAACAGGGTAAGTACTCAACAGATATTACAGGTTAAGAGAGTATAAGAATGTTTCAATATTTTATTCCGTATCGTTTGATGATTTAACGCGCGCAAGTCATCTTGTTAGCAGTAAAAGCTGCTGTACCACAGTGTTTCATAACTAGAAAATATTGTAGGCCGCTTAAACCTAAAAATGTTTCCTTCAGGTGTGCGGATTGATCGTTAAATAGGATGTTTTTTCACTGTTATGAAATGAAAGAATTCTGTAATCTTATGTTTTCATTTTTTAAGTCTCTAAAACGAAACATTCACATTGTCACAATAATATACGTACAAACATATGACTTGTAACTAAAGTTCTCTATTATGTACATCATATGCATATCCATCCATCCATTTTCCAAACCGCTTATCCTTACTGGGTCGCGGGGGGTCCGGAGCCTATCCCGGAAGCATTGGG
>JAODJX010000097.1:33330253-33351379 GCA_026776945.1 Isichthys henryi | reverse complement strand
AAAATATTATTCATCAAGGCCTGATGTTTAAAAAATCCTGAATTATTACAATTAATATCCAGACGATATCATCGTGCACACACGTGCAGTGTGTGGAACAGATTTCTTGCATATTAGGCCTATAGATTAGCCTTTCACGTGCCGTTTTTTGCGTCGTAGTCCGTTCGTACAAAAAAAAATCACGTATATCTATCTCCGTTGATATATATGATTTTATATTTAATTCCCTCCCCTCCCCCCCTTTGTGGAATACTGGTCTGAAATGTATTCTGGGAATGGTTTTCACTTGTATGCAAGAGGGGAGGGGAGGGAGACACTGCGTGTGTGTTTCAGAGAGCTGGGGGAGAGGGAACGAGCAAGCCAGTAGCTTTCAAAAATGGCGTCTTCGGGAAAAAAATGATTGAAAAAAAATATTCTTAAAAAAACAAGGCCTAGCACTTAGAAAGCCCGCAGCCGGAGTAAAGCTCAGATTCGGAGCTTCACTGCAACTGCGCCGTCTTAGTCATTTTAAAAGCAAGAGGTGAAGGCGCGTAAAAACACCGACGCAACTCGGCATTTATTACATGCGTCGACAAAGCTAGCTAACTAGCTAGTTCCTTTGCTAGCTACCAACGTTATATATATTTGAGAGAGGGAGGGATGTACGTGGCAGCTCGTAGATACTTCTCGGGGGAACCACGTCGCACATTTGCCAAAGCTAAGAAGTTTATCGGGCAGGCAGGAGAAAGAACGGCGGGTCGAGCCGAACCGACAATCGGAAGCCGTCCATCCGCGTCCTGTACTGCTCTTTGATAACTACCCCCGAGAAAGGGGAGGAGAAAGACGCTTCGGAAAGAGACGTGTGCTCTTAGCCGCCTAGCACGCTAGCTGTCTGCCTATCAGCATTTATTCGCTAGCTAGCTAGCTGGCTTGCTAGTGCAGAACAATGTCCGTGCTTTTTTGCTCAAAGACAATAGCCAGATATTGAAAGAAACACGGCACAAGAGAGGGAAATAGGAAAACTGATTTTTTTTTGTGATTGGTGTGACCCCCCTTCATATCTCCCTCCTCCCCTCTTCATATCCTCCTCCTTCCCCTCCACTCCATTTCGCTCCCTCTCTATGCCGTTTCCCATTCTTGAAGACTTGCTTGCGAAACGGAATAAACAGATATTGAAAATTGGGAGGAAAAGAGCAGACACCTTGTTTGAGTGCCACACTTTAGTTTTTTCTCCTTTCCCAATCCGCGGCGTTTCTCCATCTCCATCCTTCATATATTTTAATGGATAGAAATTATCCAGGTGCAGGATTTGGTGATTTGGGCGCAGGAACGGGATGGAGTTACGAGAGGTCGGCGAAGGCAAGGTAAGCATTTGTTCATGGAGCCAGTATGTTCTGTCCTGTACACATAAATGTTTTCGGTAGCACTGCCATTTGAAAGGGCGCAGTTTTTGCTTTATGCAGTCTGCGTTTAGTTGCGTTGATTGCACAGTGGGTCGCCCAGGTAGTTAGCAACCTTCTATTATTATTAACGTGGAAGGGGAGCTGGTCTTAGAAATGCATGGAATGCGATTGACAGTGTTAATGCATGGCAAGAAAAGGTAGACAGACAGACGAAGGGAGGGAGAAAAGAGGGGGATGGGTTGGAGGATTCATCGTTTCATCAGAAAATACAAATCAAATACATTTTCCCCGGACTCTTTTCCAGAATGTCAGTTATATAATTTCATAGATTCCCCGATGCAGCAATTATACAGTATGGTACTTAGCTATCTATTAATAGGTATCGGCACTGACATACCAATGACTTATTTTTTTTATGGGTGCATGCATGTTACCCGCTAGCTGGCTGACGAAAATGGAATGTTCGAATTGTATCTTGGGTGGTGGATCTGTATAGTTTAGCATGCATTTTTAAATATATTATTTCACCGAACGTCAAAATAATATCGGACGTTTCGTTATGTATCAGTGGTTGAATCACCCTAAAATGCAACTGCTGTTTGCTAGCAGCCAGACAGTTCACCATAACTGCCGTACCCGATCGTATTATTAACAATGCTACTTTAAGTTCAATTGTGCATAACTGTAAAGCTAGCCAGGTAGCTTAGTTACATATGTAAGTGGCAACTGTTTGCCTCTACTTGCAGGATGCATACACATGATGAGGATTTCATGCAAATATTATGATGGTTGGCAAACCACAGCTGTTTACTACCCCAATAACCTGGTAGCTAGAAACCTCTTTTTCATTGCTTTCAGTTTGGCAGGATGAAAATCATGTTTCTGGGCCTTCGAGCAAGGCAATTCTATATACTTAACGTGCGCGTTTATAGGGATCTCTGGTCCTTGGATCAGTTTTATATAAACCGTTAGACAGTTAACGTATGTAAATAATCAGGAATTTGAATTACAAGCTTATGGGGGAAGAACCCCTGTCAACAACCTACATGTATGTCAGCTATTTTGAATATTTTATTGGAACGTAAGCAAGCAAATGACATAAATAGCTTTTAAACGTCAGTTGTAAATAGGCCTGGCGTGTAATTTATTTCTGATTCTAAGCGATTACGCTAGTCGCGCGTGCCGGAGAGCCCATTGTCCGTTCTCCGTCGCGCGGTTAAACTGGGGGACGAATCGCGACGCTACAAGTGACAGTGATCGGCGCTCGCGAAGGTGGCGTGCGGTCCGCGCGGCAGCCTCGCTCGCCGTCAGTCCTTCCGAATGACTGGCTGCCAGCCGAGGCCTACTTCGCTGCTAACGCCTCGCTACCGGGCGGCTAGTCGCCGTGACAACCGGAATAAATCTCTCGCGGCGTAGATGAGGATACCTGTCTGTCTGCCTGTCTGTCCGCTTGTCTTTCTGTCTGCATTTCTGTCCGCCCCTCGAAAGGACTTAACCGCTTCTTCTGCGAAGTCAACAATATTCCCGTTTATTAATGCCTTTGCTGGGATGTTTATTGTAATAGCTGGCTGTTTGCATGATGGTTGTTCCTGACCATATTAAGGGATAACCAGTAATGATCTTTTTTTATTAATTTGATCTAATTTATTTATTTTTTAATGAGGTCTTTTTGTCCAGAGATTTCTAGGAGGGACTGTTTCGTATTTGCAGTTACTGACCTACGTTAAACTTTGCATTATGGAGTTAACATTACCTTTGGATAGATAGCCTATATTAATTAACATTAAAATAATGTTTTCGTCTTTCTGTAGCTGAATGAAGAGTGGCAAAGTTACTTAATAATAGTATGAACAGAAATGAACTACAAATGAAGTATTCTGATAAATAATTTATGCTCTATCTATTTCTGTATTAGGTTCTTGTCTTACGTTGTGATGGGCTGAAATCAGGAAGATGTAATTTACTCCTTGTACGTGTGGGAACTTAACGTGTGGTTAATTTTGATAGATATTTTATTCTTATGAATATATTCAATAGTATGTCAGCTTCAAAACTGCAAGCATATTGGTTGTAGAATGGATCTTAATTCACGTTTTCAGGTATTAATTCTGAACGTCTCTTAAAGGCTAACTGTTTTGGTGCATGATTTGAATGTTTTGCATTAGGATTGTATATAGTTACCTGTCTAAATATATTGTGTCATCACCCTGCATTAAATACGGAATTATGGCAGATGGATGGATAGATGGGTGCATGCATGCATTCATTGATATTGATATAGTAATGTCTATAATTTGCTCATAAACTTGCTTCAGTTCCATTAGCATTTCATATGTTTAAGGTATCAATGGTATTCCACACTGATGATGTTTTCCCGTTGAGTGATGCATTGCATACTGGGAAGGATTAATTGTAACTGCAGAGACTCTGTAATTCAGGGCTGACCTTCTTGGAGTACTCGTGGTCAAACTTCATTTACTGGGATAATTCTCTCAAAACATCCATCCATCCATCCATCCATCCATCCATTCATTTTCCAAACCGCTTATCCTACTGGGTCGTGGGGGGTCCAGAGCCTATCCCGGAAGCAATAGGCACGAGGCTGGGAACAACCCAGGATGGGGGGCCAGCCCATCGCAGTCTCTCAAAACAATATTTAATATTTGAATTTTTGTATAAGCTTAGACTCTATTGGGTTTTCTGAATCCCATTATAACAAGGGTATCGTTCCATAATTTTGGGCCTCCCAACCCATTGTGCATGCTAGTGTTTGGTCCAGTTGAGTTTTCTTAATTACGCTTGGTTGAGCTTATTGACTATATTGCACAGATAAAATGTCTTTTGAAATTACGATTTAGTCTAAATTGTTGTCAAGAATTTTTGCAATTATGAAAAATGCTTAGATGTCAGTGAATTCTTTTGGTTTTCAGTATCAATGGTAGTATTCATCAAATGTATTTGTTTATAGTACTTGAACCGTCAATTAAATACTTTTAATTGAAAAATATATTCGGAATGTTTTAGCACAATGTAAGTAAAAATCATATGTAGTCCTGAACCTAAAGTGATTTAAATCAGGAAACTTGTTCTGTTAATATTGGTCAAATAAAATTAATATTAAGAGTTTCACTGGACTGAAAAACAATATAGATTCTGGGCTACATGGAAGAGGTTTGAGAAAGTGAAGATAATTCATAGGAATTCTGAACCAACACCCACCCCCCAGCAAAAGTAAACCTCTAAAGTCTAATTTTCACTGCCAAACCACTGTTCAGAAACTGCAGCTGTCTTTATTACAGCAAATGGAGGCTTTTTGAAAATCACTGTTTCTCTTCGTTTTTGGGTCACGGCGGAACTTTAAAGGGAATCCACTGACATCTTGGATTCCCAATACGGTCAAAGCAGGAAATCAGTTGTCCTTCTATATAACTCCTTAAAAAAAATCTAATTTTCATGCAAGTATAAAACAGTATAATATCTTCAAAGATGTATGGTCTCCCTTATTCCATGTCCTACAGCATGCCCAGCAATTGCATAAATAATAGGACTGCATAAAATTATTATTTTGTTAATTGATTAGTCATGTGTTTAGGGCAAACCTTAGTGGTTTGAATTTTGAATAGTCGAAGTTGTAATGAAAACTTTAAACAGATTCTCTACACTGTGTAAAGTTGCAAAGTGGCATAAAAAGATCTGATGTCTCCACTATATTTAGCTTGCTAACAATTGTATTTTGTATGATGTCATACAGTATTTTGATGGTATTTTCTAAAGCAATGCTATTCACTGTGTTCAGGAATTTTGAAAACTTGCGAATTTTAAATTCGGCAAGTAGGGGTGGGGCGATTTTGTCGCCAAGATTTCAAAATACTGTACCATAATACAGGCCCAAGCCTAGTAACAACTGAAAAACTGTTGAAGTCTACAAATTTTATTACACTGCTTGTATTTATGTTTGTTGTGATATATCTGCCCTCTGCTGGTTAGGGAATTATCATTGTCATACGCATACGCTGACTGCGATAGCATCTGCATGTATAGACAAATGTTGTATGTCTGTGAGTATAACCATGCGCGGATTGGAATGACGTGCAGAAAAGTGAAGCATTAACTAGGCTTAACACAACGGTGTTAATGTAGCCAGGTAGTAATGTCAGTGTACAAATTGTATGTAGTAAACCACAAAAATGCTACTAATCAATGACAAAATTCATTGTCAATTATTTTTATTAGCAATATCAACATTATCAGTTTGTTGTTGTATACTTAATTAATAATTTCCATTTTGCCATGAACATTGATTAAAATGTACATGATAAATTATTAAAAAATATTTTTGGGGCAAACTTGTATTAATTGCACTGATTGCTCCCCCACAGCCTTCCTAAAATGCTGTCCAGCTAGCTCTTGTGCTACATAGCTTCTGATGTATTGTTCTGGTCAAAATAAAATACCATTTTACTGATATTCTCTTATTAGATATTCAGTTTAATTTTATGATATACATGCATAATTATGTAAATTCATAAAGGTGGCAAGTTTTACTTTCATATGACAAGTTATGACAAGGTCAAAATCAGCAGGTTGATAATGACAATTGAGCTGATATTCTAACAGTATTTCTTCATTTTTTGTCTGCCATTTAAGATGGAAACATGTGACCCATAATGCCTGGTTTTTGTTTATAACCAGTGTCTGTTCAGCTTTTTTCCTGTGTCCTTTGAGTATGGCACTGTAGGATGTAAAATATCATTAATAAAATTTATGTTATTTCTTGGTAGTGATTTGGTGACGATGTTCTCATATTGGTCAATCTGTATAAATGTATAAAGACAATAAACATCTCTTAGTACTAAGATTAATACATAATATTAAAGTATACATAACCCAGGTCTAACTTCATGGATAGTCTGATTGCTTGCAAGTATTTCAGTTGAACCTTAATGCTGTTATGGCAGGTTTTATTCTGGGTGAATGTCAACTGTTTGTTTGCAGTAGTTAACTAATTGAACTAATTGCAGTTTATTGTCTAGCAGTACTCTATTAAAGCAGCAAGGCTAATTGTATATCACAGCGTTTGTTGGTTCTGGTCCCATAGACCCTACATGAGGTGCTTTTTAGTTCATGTAAGCTCTTAATTAGGCTTGACTGCATTGTGAACCAATCACGCAGTTAAAATCACGTGAATGTATTATGAATAATTTTAATTATGAAAAATTAATTGATATTTCTACATATCTTTGGCTTTGTCCAGCATCAATAATTTCAATCGTTTATCCCTTTATCCTCAAACAATACACAGAAGGATTGAAAAATATAAATACAATGAATTTCACGATATAGGCCATTCAGATTTAATTTATCAGAAATTAATAAATCATGGCAAGACAATTTTAAAATAGTTTATTGCATGAAACCATTTTACAGTTCCAACTACAGTATCCTGTTCAGGGTTGCATTGGGGCCTGGAGCCAATCCCAGCCAGTACTGGACTGGGCTTAAGGCTGGCATACACCGTAGACTGGGTGCCAGTCTGTTACTGGGCACGTACACATACACGTAGACTATGGGTACCATTTATCTTAACTGCATGTCTTTGGGCTGCAAGATGACACCCACATGACATGGGGAGAACATGCAAAATTCACACCCAGAAGGTGTGAGGCAGTTCCACAGTGTCATCCTGTTCCTAATGCATTTAAACTTGGTAGTGAGTATGCACATGTATTGCTGTTTAATTGTGTGGTGCATTAGATTGTAATCCTGATTATGCCTATTTGCATTTCACTTGGCACACTGAGTGTACAGGGTGGGTCTCAAGACGAGGTCAGGCAAAGTAAAATATTAGGCACATCACAAAACGGCAGAATTATTCTGCTTGCATTTTTGTATCCGGTGATGTTTTTTTAACTAGCTTTTAGCTTTTGCTATTAGTCAGGATTTCTCCCAGCAAGTTGTCCGTTTTTGACTTTTTCGGAACGTTAAAGAGGTTTTAAATAAAACACATTCAGGATACCTACAGAATGGTATTGGTGTTGTTTTCAACTGCCACTAAAACAGAGGGAGGAACCAAACACCTGAAAGGTAAACCATGAAATTGGTGGACCATTAACACTTTAATTTTTAATTTGGGCTTTATTTACATGTAAACTTGCATACCTCATGGCTCTCTAGACCTGCAGTTGCTGACCCCTGCTTTACATTGAACTCTTGTTCACTGGGGGGGGGGGGTGGTCACGTTTTTCTTCAGCACGTTTACAAGGCATAACTTAAAAATGAATAGAGATCAATGGTGCACTATTGCTTAGAATTTACTTTTGTCTATATTCACTGCAGGATATGGCTGCTTTCCACTTGCTGAATTCATAGGGATTTATGTTGAACCCCCACTTTTATTAATCGTGGAATCATCCAGTTTATTTCAAATAGTTTTTCAGATGTAATACTGGTATGTTTATTAGCCCAGTGTTTTTTTTATAAGTAGATGTGAAATTCATTCTTCTAGCCTCATTACCCCCATGTGTATGATTGTATAACATTAGCAAATACGCGCAGAAAATACTGGAATGTGAATTCATCCATACTGGTGAATGTACTGTGTCACAAAATCACTTGCATTTGTTGATTGCTTCTGGATTCATTTGCTTAATTGCAGCACAGTAAGATTGAAAGTGTCTACTATATCTTATAGCTATTTCACTGCCTTCAGGTCAGTACAAGTATATTCTAGTTTAATTTTATGGAAAAATAAGCAGTTCGACAATATATTCTCCCCAAAGCTGTCAGGATGTGGAGCCAGTTGACCCCTCCATCCTCACCATTTTTGTTGAAGACCCTCCATTGTTTTTCCACTGCGGTTGATTGTTAAATATCCATATGACAGTATGAACTGGAGGATGGGACAGTGGAAACTTTATTGGGTGCAGAGGCCTGTGAATTTAACAGAATATAACTGAGTTTGGAGGGGGTTGAGTAAAGATTGTAGGCAGAGTCCCATAATACATTTCTATATTCGTTTTAATCCATGTTTGAATCTGTGGCATCTTCATGTAACAAATAAAGATGTCTCTTGGACCACCTATTGAGAATCATTGCCCTCTGTCCTCCAGATAATTTGGCATCTGCTTTCCAGGTATTTGGAAACTTTCTCCGGTGGCTGGATGGCTGTAATGTTCGAAAGACCTTGGTTTCAGTCCCCAGCTGTGGAGAATAAAAAGTAAAATGTTAAGTATAGTATTCAGAAAAGAAATACAAAGTACTGACTACTTGTCATTAGACTGTCTGCCTTGTAATGGCTGCTTTGTGATATCTAGTGATGATGAAAAGAAACGAAATACAGGAAACTCTTGTTAGGATGCATGAGGTATTCGTGTTCCTGCTAAACTGAAGACACCTGGAATTCTGTAGCCTGTTTGTCAGGCAGCCCCTTCTGTACACACAAGTTAATATGAAAGGACGACAAGGGTAGCATCTGCCTCTAATGGGAGAGTTCTGCCCTGCAGTGGCTGGCCACATGTCCGGGGACTCTGGGGAAACGTACGATGCTGCGGGACAGAGATTCTTTGTCGCCAGCTCAATGTTAGAGTAATGTTTCCGGAAGATGAAAATCGTCCGCCTTGTGGGATTTGGGTGCTTTTCTTATACTGCGCAAACCTCATTTTTAACCTGTTATATGGCTGTTTAAAATTGCTCCCCCTTTTGTCTCAAAATTATTTAATGCTATAATTGAGAAGTAGGCTACTGAAATAGACTGGCTAATTTAAAGTAGGACGATATTGATGCAGACACATCCATTTCCTTAATTAAGTATTGCCGAGGTTGCATCTTCTTAAAAAAATCTGCATTTTGACCTATTTCACCAGCATTTTTATTGAATTATTTTGGTATATTTTGTTACAGTTGTATGGAGGATGTAGGCCATACATCACTGACAAAATCAAAGCTTGTTGAATAGGACATAAATGCAGCTGAGCACAGGATGGAAACATACTTAATGATGCACACAGATTGACAGCTGGCTGCTGTTTTGATGGTCTTTCTTTTCACAGGCATGTTCAGTGGACAAAGGGTAAGCTGCAAATTTGCCTTTAAAATATCAACTAACCTATCATCTGAATCAAATAAGATTGACAATTACGTTGAAGTCAATCAATCAGTTGTATTACTGATATATGGTCATTGCTTGTGCTTTAATAAATTTAACAGGCTAATTCTTAATCTAACATTGTTTTCAGTTTCTTCTTCATACGTGACAGTGTTGTCCGAAAGGCTGCCAATTGCTCAGAATGATATTTAATGGAAAACAAATAACAGCTGATCATATCAATTTGTTGAAATTTTTTTTGCGACTCGGCTATTAGCTAATCTGCTTCCATTTCAACAAATTTTTGGTGCCCTAACTTAGATTTTTGCAAAAATGCAATGGATACATTTTATATGTTAAACTCGGTTGCATTGTTGCTGCACTGAGCAGCTTCTCAATTAAGACTGCCATGATTTTCATGTTACTAGGCAACACAATGCTTTAGAGGTTTTTTTCTCTCCCTATTCCTTTTCCACTTCGCTGGTCATCCTTGGATGATCTTTTTTTTGTTTACAGGGGCAATTTGGTTTTAATATTAATATAATTGTATTTATATCAGGCTTGGTTTCTAGCAGAATTCTGCTGTTTCAGTTTGACTCCATTTTCTGAACTCATTTCTTTTCTTGTGTTTAACGCTGGAGACTCATTTAATGCTTTTCCTCTGGATTGTGTCTTTTGGCTTATTTCTCAGTCTCTCTCTGAACTTCATCCATGTGTGTAGCCTGTGATGTTTTGTGCAGATGGAGAACAAGACACGCTGCACTTTCAGAGAAAGCTATTCATGGTTTAGTTGAGTTTATTCTTTTTTTCCTCCTTTTTTGCTTCCGAAAATAACAACCTAAAGACAATAGTGTGGAGGAGATGGATGCTGTGTCTGGTTAGCTAGGTGCACCTTGCCATTAAGTTAAATAATATGTATCTATTTTAATGCTTTGTAAGTAACTTGGCAACACCAAGCAATAGTTGTGTCCCAGATCACCTCGTATCGTACTGCACAAGCATGTGTGTATTTAATCACAGCTAGCAGTAAGCAGTATAGCAGCCAGCAAAGTACCTGCGAATTAACTGGATGATGTGAAGAAATGGTTAAATTAATTATTTATTGGTGTTACAATAAAAAGACATTTCCCAGAAGCCTTAAATAAATGCTAATGGCTGTTATAACCTGGTTAAGGTTTGAAAATTTCTTCTTATAATCCTCTGTCAGCTAAATCCTTGGGTTGATATACATTTTCAGTCATTCAGGTCAATAGAATTTAGTGAATATGCATTTAAATGTCTATTTAAAGAAGATATATCAATAATTCGCCAAAAGCTGAATTGGAAAAGACAGCCAAACATCTAAACCCCATCGCCCCGATATTTTTTGTTCAGTTATCTCTTTAAACATTCAGGCTTGTAGGTTTGGGAAACCTGTAATTTTTTTTATAAAAGCAGTGTTTGTCAGCGAACAGCAGCAGGTATTATTGTGGCTGAAGGACATTTTGTCCAGTATGCCATCATACTGTAGACTAAAGAGCTTAATATGAACTGCCTCATTGAAATCTCTGAAGTGTAAATGAGTAAAACTGTACACAGCTTCAGGTGAAAGCATCAGTGAAGCAAAAAAAAAAATGCAAACTGTGTGTCGTAACAGTGCATGAACTACACTGGCTGCACTGGATACAGATGATATTTTATTATAATTGGGGAGAAATTTGAAAATAAACTTTGAGAATAACTTTTTTTTTTTTGCTGTTTGGAAAAGTACTCAAGAACCAATCGGACAGAAGCCAAGCGTTATAAAGTGCTGGCAGTGGCTCATTCTTCACACAGGGTGTTGCAGTTTTGTCTTTTGGTACCAGGACCAGTTACTCACAGTGACTATGCAGGAAAAGGATGTCAGGTGACCTGCGAAAAGGGTAGCAAGTAGCATAATTCTCAATGGAAAAGGTTTGCTTCTGACTTTAAGGAGCTTTCCTACTTCTATTGCCGACAAAGGGGTAATTATTAACCCATTATGATGTAACATCAATAATCCTCAAATGCCTAAAACAGTTTAATGTTCATGGCATAGTTCTCTGTGAACACTAATAGAGAACAATTCCTTGGCCTAATAAGCATTGCTAGATGTCACAACACTGGATACGTTCTTGTATAACCGTCTGTGGTTCTGTTTTTATGTATAGGCAGCTTGATGTAAACATTACTCCACACCCACTAACCAGAGAGCACCCCCCACACTTTTGTTTAGTCAAAATATTAAAATAACAAAACTGCCTATAATCTTACCTCACATTTTTCAAATGATTTATTTAAATCAGTTTCATCTACTCATCTGTCTTTTTTAACAGTTGCTGTCTTCATTATTATATATTGCAACCAACACATCACACAAACATTATACAGCTAAAAGGAACTGGTGCAATCTTTATTCTGATTGGCTTATACTCAGGGATTGACATAACTGGTATGCAAGTACGCATTCACCTTAAGCGATACGTGCGGCAATCGATTGTTGTAACTGCGTGAATGCGTACGTATTTTTTTTGCATTTGTGCCAATATGACAAGAAATTATCATGAATTTTAACCTTTATATGCTAATTCGTACTTCATTTGCGGTATAGAGGATAAAATGCACTAATTTCTTGTCATATCGGCGCAAATGCACATAAAATATGTACATATTTGTGCTGTTATATTAATCGATTGCCGCATGTATCACTTCTAAACATGAATACGTACTTTTGTACCAGTTATATCAATCCCTGCTTATACTCTAATAAATGTTTTGTCATTGCTACTCTGGCTTTATTCAAGTCAACAGGTTTTTATGAGGAGGAATTTTACTATGTCTTTAGTTAGTTGACTGTTCAACTTTTGCTGATAGCAGTGCACGCATGTAGCCATTTGCTCTTGTTCGGGAGTATGTGTACTAGACAATGTTATAGATGTGACCTTGCATACATTTTTTCGCAGTCATATATGACATGTGGATAATATTTTGAACACACCATTTGTGAGGAATCCTCCGTCGTTGAATGGCTTTCTGCTGTTCATAATTATACAGTTTGGAGAGAAGTGGCAGTTCACAAAGATCTGGATGCTAGCTATGTAAATTGTTGCCAGATTTTGTTTGGCAGAAAATCTTTTTGTCATTGAAGGTCATCGAGTTAGAGAAGTCATGCATTTTTCCCTTTCCTGGTCAGATTTATGCTTTATTGAATCTATGAAAGGCAAAACAGGTTTTTACATTTTGCTTTTGCAGGCTTACCAATATCCATCCATCTTCTAACCACTTACCTTGGAAAGGGTCACAGAGGGGACTGGAGCCTATCCCAGACAGGATAAGACACAAGGCAGAAGTACACATTCCCAAACACACCACGGACAATTATAGAGGTTCCAGTTAGCCTGTCTGCATATCTTTGGACTGCGGGAGGGAACCTCCACAGAAAACAGAGCAGAAGTGGGATTTGAACCCCAAAACCTGGAAACTACTGAACCCTTTACTGTGCAAGAGAGACTCCTTTTGTGCATCCTGTGGTCTATAATTTGGATATATGTATGTATAATTTGCTTAACTATATAATAAGATATGTGACACAACACTGTCCTGCAATGTAGGTTATCTAATGGTAACTGCATTTCACATACTCACTAATTAGTGTAATAGGTGGCTAATATGACTGAGGTGTTTTACGTTACACCTGCATTAAATAACCATTACTTATTAGTGTCAGAGGAAGTGTTGCTAATAGCAGCATTTTTGCTGGGAACCCTTGATGTGAGACTAGGTACCCGAGAGACAACAATGAAGAGGTTTAGGATACTGTAATTTCAGTCAAAGATGCTGTTTCTGTTTTTCTGTTATGAAGTGCTTCATCATATTTGGGTTCAAACTTTTAAGCCAATCTAGAGATGCCAGTTAGCCAAACTGCATCATTTTGGAGGATGGGAGGAAACCACATGGCGTGATTCAAACCCACAACCCCGAAGGTGTGAGACAGCAGTGCTGTCCCCTGAGCCACCCTGCTGCCTTTGCCTTTATCGCAGCAGGGTAAATTAAAACAATATTCTAAGATGAAAATTGGCATGATTTTATCCCACAAATGAAACAGGATCTGCTAAATTTGCAGAGTCAACATAAAAATTTTAAATCACAGAATTTCATTCTATGAAACACATTAAGGCTTATTTATATTGGTACCTTAATCATGCTGCTGTCAACATATTTCTTTGGCAAACAGTAGTGTGCTGAAGATAAGTTACTGGATCCTTTTGACAGTGTTTGACATTGCTTAATATTTTTCTGAACACGTTTTTGCACAATTGTAGAGGTTTAATGGATGATGTCATTATGTACCAAGCTGCATAAAGGTACAGCCCATTTGTCAAGTTAATGTAAACAAAAGCTAGACATATAAATAAAATAGACACCCGAATAAAGCTTCTGCTTTGTGTTGTGATAGATGTATAGGCATTAATCCAATTTATCCCAAAAATCCAATGTTAAAATGCTCCAGTCCTTTCTTTCTACCTAGTGTTAAGTTAGTTGATGAAAACTTCCTCGGTGAATAAAAACAAGACTAAAATGTCATGAAGAGACGATCTGAAACCGATCCAATCAGTGTTTGTCGTAGCTGCATATGACTTGATAATGTTGATTAACTACCTTCAAGCCCGTAAACCATGTATCCATCTGACGGGTAGAAACCAGGTGGTTCTGCCTGTAAAGACTGTCTGTTAACTCTTGCGCCATTATGTCTGCACTAGGCATTATTACTTTAATATGGTGTACCATGGTATTTTGAAAAGCTGTCAATAATAGTGGATGTTCGGTATAATTGGCAGCGTGCCCTTATTCTCAGCGAATTCTATCAGCAGGATCAAAAAATCACCAGTTGGTTTACACTAGTCTGACAGTTGTTTATGATTCTGAGAGAGCACACTTGCATTTTTTGTTTAATTGTATGTGCTGGTGTTTTATGTGAATCAATATGCAAGACATTTGTATGAGACTAAATTTTATTTCTTTTATTTAACGATGAAAGTTCATAAAGCCATTTTAGGATTAGTGCAGTGTTTCATATTACAAATTTACAACAGATATATCTGTGTCCTTAAAGACTGTATGTTCAAACCTATTGCCATGTGATAACAGCTTTACAGAACTTTCCTTCAGGAATCAGTAGAGGACAGAGGCAGACAAAAAATGAAGTGAAATTTTCAAAGAAATGTGAAAATGATGTATTAGACTATGACTAAACTTGTTAGTTTCATTGACTGCAAATAGTGTAGATTTAATCGATTTAAATCTAAGGTACATTTAGTTGACCTAAATATCCTAAAATTTTCATTATCTAAAAACACATCATCAGATGACTAAAATAAACTAAAACTAGTTTGCGTTTTTGTTAAAAGACTACGACTAAATTAAAAAATGTTGCCAAAATTAACACCGTTCTCACCAGAAGCACCAGTGCAGCTCTGCAATATTTTGATATGAAACCATGGCAAAGTCTATTGCAGGCCAGTACTAGTCAAATTATAAAGGGTATTTTAAATCGCTTAATAATAATTTTGCTTAATAAAAATGCAAGATTAGTTTTGCTCTTAAAGACCTTCCAGTAATCACATTTCACAGTCAGGAAGTCCCGATGTTCTGATAACTTTCTTTTAGCACTATGTGTAATCAGTGTATCAGCATTAGCAGGTAAAGGATTCTGTGCTGAGGAAGAGAACGGAGACAACTGGAGTTTTTTGTGTTGCTCAGTATTTCTTAGTGACAACGGAATCAAATTTGACTGCAACATGAAACAGTTTTGTGTTTTACCCTTTGTAGCTGGAATTTTAAATTGCTTTGTTTTTACAATAAATGCAATAAAGCATGTAAAGGCTCAGAGTAAATATTTGGATATGGTAAATATTGGGAAAAGACAATCGGGAATTTATGGGGCAGGTGTTAACTTTAAGATAAGAAAATTACTGATTTGGCGTGTACATAAATAAAAAAATACTTATAATTAAAATAGTAACAGAGACGGATTTTCTTATGTCAAAATCAAAACAGACTAGTTACCAAATATGTTTCAAAGCACAATATCATTTTATAAAGCAAAACAATAAGTTAAACATTTACTCAGAATAGGTTAAAGCCAAATAACTTGTCATTATGTACTATTAATGTCTATAGTAGGAGAGGAAGGTTAGTAGTTTACTCAAATTCTGATTAACTGTGGACAACTGAATTCTAAGGCACAAATGATTAAATAAGTTGGCATTCTGTATTAACTTCACACATCATGGAGGCCCAGTGTAGCCTGAATATTTTCTCTTCATATTCGTATTGATATCATGGTTTGTTTGATGTGGAAAATGGAATAGCTTCTGAATGAATAGTTATTTGACGCTCATAGCAGGAAATGCACTGGTTTCCAGTTTCTGCGATTAGCTGTAATGCTGGTACAGCTAAACAGCATTTTGCTGTCTTGAGCTTTATTAAACCACATTGGGTATTTCAAGTAGCTTGTAAGTTTAGAGGGAAATAATAAAATAAGTTTATTATTTTGCATTAAATATAAAGTTTGTTTTTAATTATGCTTGTTTATAATGTTATTTACAATTATACACAACTGTAAATTTTGTGCCTGCACTTAGGATTTTATCTGCCATTGAAAGCAGTTGTTCGGCTTTGTCTTGGTTACCCCTTTTTAGTTTTAACTTTTTGTCAGTCAAAGCAACTGTAGAGTTTTCTAGAAAGGCTTCTCGGCTGGTGGTTGGAAGCCTGCACCACCCCTTTCAGCTTTCTGGCTCGCCGTAACTCTCTCGCCCAGCCTGTGTCTGCTGCCACTAGCAGACAGGAGGCCTTCAAGCTCGCTTCTGAAGTGGCTTGAGCTGGGGGGTGAAATAAACTGTTTTTGTATTGGGGGGGGAAATGCTACATGCATTATTTTTCTATGGCTTTCTGGTTTGTGTGTGTTTAGTTCCAAGCTTTCAGCTTTTATTCCTCTGCTAATTAATATCTCTCCGTATGTTTTCTTATAACGTCAACTGCTATTTGTTTAAATGTATGCAGTTTAAATACATTTATCTGCACCATATATAATGTAATACATATAATACTCCTATGTAAAAAACAATGCATTTTAATTAAGCAAATGGCCAGTATTGAGGAGTCCTGGGAACAGAAATGGGCTTGGATGATATATAATTGTAGATGAAGCAATGCTGCTCTAAAGAATATTACATGTAAAAAATAAAAAGAGCTGCTTGACAACATCTTTTGTGTGTTAAGTAAACACACCCTCTATCTGTCTTAGGTTGATTTAGTGAATTAATGAGGTCATTAATAGCTTTTTATATGTCTATATAAATGAACCTGTTGCATACTGCTTGGGAAATTGATTTACAGTATTTTCCTTGATTATTCAAAATTATTTATTTATTTAGTATTACGGAATGGGTGTGAAAGGTAATTAATCTTCCAGACAGCAATGCAGTGCTTTACAATGCTAGTGAGGGCATTTCCTCTGTTTATGTGTTTGTGTGTGTGTATGTGTATCTGTCTGTGTGTATGTGTGTGTCTGCATGTGAGTGTGCAGGCGTTTGCATGTGCAAATAAGAACAAGATTAATTGCAAAATAATTAAAATTAAATAATTGCAGTGATTTGATGTAGAATTAATTTTAGACAATGTAATGTTGGAAGTAGAAGATAAGATGATAAAGAATACAATATCCATCCATCCATCCATCCATGCATCCATTCATCCATCCAGCTGTTAACCACTTATCCAGCAGAGGGTTGGAGTTGGGGGGGAATCTATGAGCCTATCCCACAAGCATAATATAAGCCAATTAGTGTGACCACACAGATGCCTGTAATTATGTACTGTACTAAAACTAAAATAATGTCAGATGTGTTCAGATTTATGTTTACATTGCAAGTAATCCCATATCAGGCACAAAGCAGATGATTAAAAATTAAATTAAATAAACATCCTGTTTCATGTTCCATATGAGTGAAGCAATTTTGTCTTAAAGTAACTCATATTTACCTTTTAATGTTATAGGACTTTGCTGCAATTGTCTCCATCAATGGAAAAATTTTTTGCAATTAGATGAATGAATTTTTTTATGCCGCTTTAATTTGTAGAAATTTTATGTACCTGATTTAAAAAATATTTTATTGCAGAAGTTGGTAAAAATGTAGTAGGAATGCTCATGTCTTTCACTTGTATTTCTTTACAGTAACTGTTTAATGTGCTGGCTTGAATAATGCATTCGTTTTTGGCGTCACAGTTTGCTGGTATTTGCTTCTGTTGTGGTGCCTGTGCTGTTAGTGCCATGCCTATAAAACAGACGTTTATAGATGGTCGTGTTCATGCTCATCCTCAGCCAGCATAACTACGTAACTTGTGTAGTGACACTTTGTCATGGGTCATTTCATTTATAGGAGGAGGTGGCCCTACAGTGGCGATTTTGTGTAATGTGAAATGTAAATTTGCATTTTTAGAAAGCTAGAAATGGCTTGCTGTGTTTTTTGTAAACATCAAATGCAGATTGTAATGAACCATCTGAGTATGTTGAGTTTTCGCTATAACAAATGACTCCTTTTCCCTTTCAGTCTGGTTTACGGGAGCTCCAGATCATCCCACCCAGATTCGGAGCTCCTCCATCGTCAAGCGTATGCGACGCCCCACCCCCTGCAGGGCTATGCAACCAATCATCATCCTGCTAGTTCTGGGCAGGGCGGAGCCTGGGGGGCAGCGGGGCGCAGCTTGGGTATGTGATGGCATCCTTTGTGTGTTGCGTCCTGTTCGTTTGCCTGTCTGTCTGAGTCTGTCTTAAGAATGTAAGAGGCACAAACTACAACTTGTGTGTACAGATTCTGTCGAACTTGCATTCTTTCGTAATAGAGATATTATTCTCCTGTCAATGGGATGTGTGAAATATGTTTGTGTTGTCAATGTAAGGCCTGTGAAAATGCAGTGCTTCTAGTGACAAATTAGGCTTCGGTCTCACATAGCAGTATAGTGTCGTTCTAAAGTGTGTTATGGCATGTAAATGTAATATTATCTCATGACACATAAAGAAAATGACATATCTCATTCTTAAATTTGGGAATAGTTATCTAGTTTTTTGTTTGTTTGAACGCAAATACAACTATAGTACCAGTCAAAAGTCTGGGTACCCCTAGTGAAAATTGTTTGTTTTTCAATAAGATAATGACCCTAAGCAAACCTTGAGGTTATATAGTGAGCTTGTGAACAAGGAAAGAGATGGAGTGCTGTGACAGATTACCTGGCCCCTACAATCCCCCAACCTAAACCCTAGTTTGATCAACGAATAAGATCAAGGTAGCTGACTTGTGCCTAGAAACGTCTTCAGGACTGTTTGTGAAGCATTCCAGGTGGCTACATCAGGATAGCTGGTTGAAAGAATGGCAAGAGTGCACAATGCTGTCTTAGAAGCCAAAGGGAGCTATTTTGAAGATAATTTTGAAATGTTGAACACTTCTTTTAGTCGTCGCAATATTTGATATGTATTACTTAATTTCCTCAAGGTTGATCTATAAAGTGAATAATATAGACAAATGCATTAAACACCGATCTGTCTAGATATTTGACTGATACTGTACATGTATACTAATACTATATCTGAAAATGTACCAATTATAATAAATATGTTCATTCTGTAAAGTGTGTCGATTAGCGTGGGCCTTAAAAATGAAAATTTGAAAATGCTAGTTCTCACCCCCTAAATTTGTTATCTTAAGATAATATTTCAGGAGTTTTTTGATGATTTTGCAAGCATGTTTATAGGTTGCCCAAGCGGCTTGAATGGCTAAAGCAAGGTTTAGTCATTAATCTCTTTGGTCATTCATTTGATTACTTTTCATTTTTCATTTTATTTTCTGGATTACTATATTTCTTAATGTTTGGTTCATTTAAATTAAAAATAGGACTTAAAAAATAGTTATTAAAATATTCAGGTAGCAACCCTGCAATAAGATTTTTTTTAAATAATACCTTTTGTTCTTATGTCATAACTTTCAGTTTCATGTATTTTCAAATCTTTACACGGTGTTTCATTTTGTCAGATTTTATCATTCTTGATTTTTAGCTAAATTGGCCAAATGTTAAGAAATATAAGAGAGTACTCTTGATGCTAAACTGCCAAAAAAAGATGTTTAGCACATTTTTGCTAACAATCAAATGAATAAGCTGAGAGATTGATAAGCATTACTGAGGGTGGATGACTAAACTAGGCTTAGGCGAGCTTGAATATTGAACCATAGTGTCAATGCATTGATCGCTGATTACAAACTCCACTTTTTGTTCTTTTCTTATTTGTTAAAAATATTCTCTGTTGCTGTACCCATTTTGTTTTCAGCAAAGTTTGGCTGAAATTTAGTATATTTTTTTATTATTTTCAGTTACAGCCTTTGATCTTGTTTGGCAACCTCTAAATCAATTAAACTACGATTTTGCCAGGAATGATTTCTTACAATGCATCACACGATAAAAGGGTGAGTGCATGGAAAAACTGGCATTTTAAAATTTGACTCCTAGGTACGGACTACCCTAGCACTGATTTATTTCATTTTTTGTAGCCCCTTTAATACCAATGCTTCCTGTAACTAACAATAGTCGTCTTATTTGATAGGTAGCCTAAAATTATTTTCCAAATGGCATATTATCGAGAATGTTGTGGTCTTTTTCAGATACATTTTTGCATAAGGTAGCATGGAGAATGGTATTTGGCTTATGTCCGTAGCTGAATTTTTTTCGCGTATTTCACTTATAGATTTAGCCAGTAACGTGCATTTTAAATTTCCCAAACAAACCAGTAATTGCTAGCTTAATTAGTCATGGTCTACAATATGACTGTGGCATGTCTGGAAATAATTTCATTTTGGTTCCAAGAAAAGCCGCTAAACCATGTGCCTCACGTCGTCTCCACCAGTACTCGGCTCTCACCTTTATTCTTATATTCACACCTTAAGTTAGCAAAATTGACTGGGGGAATCTAGCTAACTAACTTTTTTTTTTTTTTTTTTTATTGTTATTGTGAATTGCACAGGCAAAGTAACCCTACCATTGCTTTGTCCAATTGTCCACAATGCCAGTTATTTCTATAAAATTAAACATCCTGTTAAAACAAGAGAAAAAAGTGAATTGTAAGCCTAAAATATATGGATTAAGAATGTTGACATCACTGAATGATACAATTGAAGACTTATTGGCTTGAATAGGAACTGTCTGTCTGTCTGTCTGTCTGTCTGTCATTCTGCTTTTATACTGGGGCAAAAACAAGATGAAGCATGAGCCAAAGTATTAATCTAGACAATTGTGTAGCTTAATGGTGGTCTTGATGGTTATGGTGATAATAAAAGAGCTTATATTTCTCGTTTAATTCGAAGAAAGTAGTAGAAGGACAAATGTGAACAGGTCTGGAGGATTTTGAAATTTTAGTTGTAAAAACCACTAAAATGTAAATTTTTAATTTGCGGAATTCTTCGTGTGTGTTTCACACCGGTGAGAAGAGCCTGAAATGGCAGTCAGTCTGCAATCAGTCCTGTCTCTCAGGCTCACACATGAAGAGCCTGAAATGGCAGTCAGTCTGCAATCAGTCCTGTCTCTCAGGCTCACACATGAAGAGCCTGAAATGGCAGT
>JAODJX010000097.1:33315522-33330153 GCA_026776945.1 Isichthys henryi | reverse complement strand
CAATCTGCAGTCAGACCTGTCTCTGAAGCTCACACATGAAGAGCCTGAAATGAAGAGTCTGCAGACAGATCTATCTCTAAGGCTGACCCAGATGCTGCCATAGACATTAGGAGGTTTAAGTCGAGCCAGAAATGGGCCAACTTGCCAACAAAGAACGTGCTTATCCTATCCTGAAACAAACCACAAGGGGGTGGGAGCAGCTCAGTACCGGAAGCAGATACGCCGGCAATTTGGCTTCCAGGGGCCATTTTGGTGTAGCGTGCTGGACAGTTGAGGACGCGTTGTCTGGTGCTGTTTTGAGGTTCTCCAGATGGAATTGTGTTATTAAGTATTGTGAAATAGCACCTGAAATACGCAAGTTCTGTTTGCGCAGATTTATGTCCTGTGTGGCTGAGAATTCATGGTCCAAAATTAAATGTTTGGTCTTATTTGGAATGTCCTATATATCTATACAGTAGACTGTATAGCAGTAGTTGTTGCTTTATAGAAAAATCCGTTTGAGGAAAAACTAGGTATCTGCTACGTACAGTTAATTTGGTTTACATATGTGGATCTAAAATTTAGATCTCTGGCCAGCGTGAGATTAGTTGGCACTTCAGGAACCAATCAGACATTTGATAGTTTTGTGTTTTTTGGTAGTTTTTATCCCCAGTGACAGAATTAATATATTTTGAATTAAACTGTTAAATAGCCCATTTCCTTGCCTGCCTATGCCTTTTTCCTGCTGGGTACATCAATATAAAACCAGCATTAAGCACATCAGAGGTTCCCTCAGCAATCTGTGGGTCTTACAATTTCAAACTGCACCCCTGAAATTCAGTATATAATCTGTTATGTTAATTCCTAATGAATATTATTAGGTCTGATTCTGTCGCAGTCTGATTGCTGTGTCAGTCTGATTTGCTGCAGTTTAGGTTTCAGCCCACAGGCCAGCTACAATAATTGAATTAAAAAAAATTCTGAAAACACACCCGATGGTGTTTCAGTACCGGAAATCTTCATCAGTGTCGTGTTAGTATGCAACATTCTTAAAGACATGCCAATATAGGGGTATCCTTGCTGGGCAACGGGCAGCATTGTGGTTAAATATATGATAGATTTAAGAAATCTCGCTCACCCCGAACAAAGTACCAAACCTGTAAAAATACCCTTCTGTATTGATCAGAAATAATTGTGGATGATGCTTATTTGATGATAAATCAATTGAAAGAGAGGCAGCGTTTCTTTCCTGTGAATGCCCACACTGATATTCTTTCAGATGATGTCCTTTAAGTCATCCTTGCATGGTAATGCTGTATTGTTGGTCATGGTCTCTGCGATCTCCTCCCAGGTCTCTCTGGGCTGTTTGACACCGGCCTGCACCACGCCAGCCCCTCCGGCCCCGACGCCTCCGTCATGAATCTAATTTCAGCTCTGGAGTCCAGGGGTCCACAGCCACCCCCATCCGCCTCCTCCCTCCTCTCTCAGTTCCGCACTCCATCCTGGCAGACAGGTGAGTAAGGGCCCGTGTGTATGAAAGCAGTAACATCTGTTCAGCACCCATGTTTATACTTGATTAAAAACATTTTATATGGAATGCAGATGTGTAGTAATAATAATAATAATAATAATAATAATAATAATAATAATAATGCTGTTCTAATAGGTAGTAGTAGTAACCATAATAGTAGTAGTATTAGTAGTAATATTATTATTGTGATATATCTTGAAATAAGTGGTGCAGCAGTGTTTTAATTTTAGAAATTTTCGTAAACAACTGGGGACTTATGTCAGAAGAGGAGTCTTCATGGATCTGCTACATGGTCCATGTCTGGCGACTGGAGACCACATTAAATGCGTGTTATTGGGGACACTGATGTTCTATGTAGCGCGCTGCCCTGTACCAGAGGCACCTTGCATTTAACCAGCATTTCCCAGCTGTCACGCTACCTTCGTCCCCATACTGGGCCCTAAGTTAACGCGCGTGTACTTGTGTGCGTTGCTGTATTTAGGTGCTCTGTAGTCGTATTGTCGCCAAAGTGGTTATTTATCAGGACTCGGAGATCTCTTTGGGAAAAGGAGAGACTGCATAATGAGGGAATCAGCATGTAAGAACACAGAACAGGGAATGAAAGGCACCTAGAAACACAGAAAAAAATAATATTTCATTTTTTGAACATATTGTGAACTGGCTTATTGTACGATGAGTGAAAGAAAGGGCTGAGAAGCCAGGGCCAGTAGAAATTAGATTTCTATGGACTGTCTTTCCTTAGATTATCTCTAATACTTTGGTATTTCTATTGATTCTTTGAGCACAGAGGCAGGTGGGTCTGTTTAAAAAGGAGGAGAGAGAAATTAAAAGCTTCACTTTACTCTGGAGGACATCAGACATAACTTTGCTGATTGGGTGGGTGGTTGGATGGATGGAAGAAAATTTCTAAACCCATAAATATTGCATGTCTTTCAAGGGAAGAACTGAACTGTTTATTTTTCACTTGTATATACTTTTATAATTAGATGTGATATAAAAATTCTGTTTCAAGCAACTTAGGAGTAACAGATTAACAAGAACAATGTTTCTACGTTAGTTTTTGTCTACAAAAGTTAGCTAGCTTGCCAACTTAAATAATATTACTCACTTACTGCTATGCGTCTGTTTCCCTAATCTAATGTCCTCAGTGTTAGCTTGATAGCTAGCAAAGCACAGACATAAAATGCTACCAAGCTATGTATAACTCACAGTTTACTTCAATATCAGCCAAATACATCTAGGAGTTGAGCTGCTGATACACACATGCTGTGGACTTTCATTCCATCATTATCAGCATCTAAATTTAGCCCCAGACCAGCTGCTAGATGCAGATGATTTGTTGCTGGAATGCAAGTATTTTTTCCCAGCTGTGTTAGCAGGTAGCAGTCAGATGGCCATTTCCACAGCCTTTCTGATTTTCGAACCTTTAATCTGAAAGTACAGCCTCACTATGCACAGATAAGCAGAATAATAAAAATAATTGACAATGATTGAGACTTTAAGGTAAGCGGAAAGCTGCTTTGAAGGTCTGGCAGTGTGCAGCCACTGATGGTGTTGTCATGTTTTTGCGCGGCAACAGACTGCTGAGAAGGGCCTTGAGTTAACATTGCCGTAATTTAGCTGAATATCCTTTAACGTTTTGGCCCCTTTTTCGTACCATGAAGTGCCAGGGGCCAGGAGCCACCTCCAGCCAGGTGGTTTTAACATTGCATTCCACGGGTGGTTAAATGCTGTATCATTGTATGCTGAAGCATAATCTTTGGTTTACACTGTACTGATTATATATAATCTTCATAAAAAGTGAAATAGTCATGTGTATAATCTGTTTCAGCAGAGATCTGTCTACAAACCTGGAGTGCTCCAGAAGTAAAAACCATATTGTTTGGAGTTCACAGGCCTTCATGTTTTTGTATTTCTTTATCATTTGTGAAATGAAATGCATAATTAAACTCGACTGAAGAAAGCTCAAAAAATGGACACTGTTTGGATCCTGGTCAGCATAAACAGTCGGAAGATGGATATGTACTTACCAGCCATTTTATTACATGCAGCTGTTCAACTGCTAGTTGAAACAAATATCTAATCAGCCAATCGGATGTCAGCGGCACAATGTATGGAATCATGCAGATACAGGTCAGCAGCTTCAATGTTCACATTAAACACCAAAATGGGGAGGAAAGGTGATTTAGGTGCCTTTGAACACGGCATGGTTGTTGGTGCCAGACAGGCTGGTATGAGTACTTCAGAAACTGCTGATCTATTAGGATTTTCACACACAACCATCTCTTGGGGTTACAGAGAATGGGCCAAAAAAACAGTGAGCAGCAGTTGTTGGGGTGAAAATGCCTTTTTGATAGCAGAGGTCAGAGAAGAATGGCCAGACAGGTTCAAGCGGATAGAATAGCAAAAGTAAGGCAAATAAGCACTCGTTACAATCAAGGTATGCAGAAGAGCACCTCTGAATGCACAATATGTCAAACCTTGGGCTACAGCAGCAGAAAATCATACCGGATGTCACTTCCGTCAGCTAAGATAAGGAAACCAAGGCTACAGTTGGCATGGGCTCACCGAAATTGGACAGTGCAAGATTGGAAAAACCTCGCTTGGTCAGATGAGTATCGATTTCTGCTGCAACATTCAGATGATGGGCTCAGAATTTGGCATAAACAATATGAAAGCATGGATCCATCCTGCTTTGTATGAACAATTCAAAATGGTGCTTGTGTTGTAATGGTGTGGGTGACATTATTTTGGCTCACTTTAGGCCCCTTAGTTCCACTTGAGCATTCTTTAAATGCCACAGCCTACCTGAGTATCATTGCGGATCATATCCGTCCCTGTACGACAACAGCATACCCAGCTTCTAATGGATACTTTTAGCAGCATAACATGCCATATCACAAAGCTCATATTATCTCAGACTGGTTTCTTGAACATGAAGAAGTGTTCGCTGTGCTCAAACGGCCTTCACATTCACCAGATCTCAATCCAATAGTGTACCTATGGGATATGGCGGAACAGGAGATTCGCATCATGAAGGTGCAGCCAACAAACCTGCAAAAAAATTGTGACTCTATCAGGTTATCATGGACCAAAGACTCTGAGGAATGTTTCAAGCACATTATGTATCTGTGGCACAAAGAATCAAGGCAATCCTGAAGGCAAAGGAGGAGGGGGGGTCCAACCTGGTATTAGCAAAGTGTACCTAATAAAGTGGCCAGTGAGGTTAAGATTGGATGGTTGGATTAGATATCTCTGAGGAAACAAGTTTTAACTAGTGGCATCAAAAATAAATAAAATGTCCACATCTTGTAATCAGTACCCTAGTTCTTGATTGTAATTGAAAAAAATTCATGTGTATTTGTTCACGCTCTGCAAGGAAAGACATTATTATAAAACATGCCTTTAAAATTTTTTAAAACTCTCACACTAGTAAGCAGTATTTCAGAAAATACCACAGGTACAGAATCAATATTTCTTATTCCTTTTTGTGAAAGTATTGTCAGTCAGTGAAAGCCAGAAGCATTAAAATCACTTCTTCCTAATAGAATTGAAATTAGGCATCTCTTATTAGATAAAAATGCAAATGACCAAAATTTGCTGGACATTAAGACCTCTTTCCTTGTCTAAGGACTTTAAATATTCGAAGGTCTCTTTGAAAAACGTGTTTGTATTCAACCTTTAAATGTAGGCATTAGAGGGTCATGCAGGATATGTAAATTCAGAGGCATTCCGCATCCGCTAATGTGCACAATTAGCAAACTGCTCGGAATAGATTTCCATGCAGATGTGCAGCAGCTGTGTGTTTGGGTGACGATGTTCCTGCCTTTCTGTATATGCAGGGATGGTGACATTTATTAGTCAGATCAAGCTCACCAAGCTGTGCTCCTAACTGTGTGGTGCTAACATTGCCTCCCTTTGTGTACTAGCAGCTGTGATTTTTGTGATATTTCAGTTTCACTTCCCATTTGAGTCTCACCACTGGTTTTTACTTTTTACCTTGGATTTATTTTTCACAGCAGGCTTCTACATGGTAAAGAATTACTCAGGGAAAGTGGTTTTTAACCCATGCACCGAATTCGACCCAGACTAAATATGTTTTGATGCACTAAGATAAACTATGGATTCCAGGCAATATGCCTGCTTTTAATACATCATTTATATACAAATTTTGTGCGCTCGTTCCTGATTATTTTTTCTTCAAATAACATTTATATGGAGTAGACTAGCAATTGAGATTTTTGAAAATTTTCCTGCTTGCTGGTATATAGCCAGGAATTGGGAAACTTCTGGAATTCATCCATGTTAACTTCTGCATGCTCAGAGCAACCTTGCTGAAGGCCACAGACAATGCTTTTTTATTAAACTGTAGGCCTTGCAGTTTATAGCTCAGCAAAGAAGACCTTTTTTTTCCAACTTTAGAAACTTTCTTGCCACTGGACCAATGGAGGTGACTGGAAATTCAGAAATTAATGTCCTGTAGCAATGATATTGGCGTATTGGAATACCTGAAAATGGCTCAAATATCAGGAAGGGGGCAGTGAGATTAGCTATATGTAAATTTCTAAATAGTAGTGTGGCTGCGTAGTGGTGGAGTAATTACTGCTAATATTTTAAATCATAGCATCTCTTGTTTGTCATACGGTAGTTTGTAGTAGCCGTTCTGTACCCTATTTCTCTCACTGTTGCTTTTGGCTGTGAGCTTCAGGATCCACATATGCTTTGCATGGGGTGCCGCTGTGTAGATGAGTGTGGTGCTTATTGACTGTAAGTGAATACCCGAGGAGGGGGAATGCTTCCAGAATCATGTTTATTTTCACTCTGTGGTGGGATGGCCAGGCATCAAATCCATATGATTCCTCTAGACATCTAGGGATATCCACAGATCAATTATTCTGACCGTGTGTGATTGCTAGGTTGGATTAGCTCATAGTTTCTGAGGAAAAAGTATTACTTGTAAAAATAAATGTATCCTGTCGTTAAAATTGAAACCGCATGGTATGTAGTGGTTTGCAGTGTGACTCTGTGGTGGGAAGGTTGGTGTAAGTCTCACCAGTAGGACTGTTTTACATTCAACAGACTCTTAATCTGAGTTGCATAAATTACTCTGGGTGGGACAACCTGTAAAATTAATTGATCAATGAAGTAAATAGTTTTGTGTACGCTTTCCAAACTGAATTTTTAAAGTATTTAATAACTTTTTAACCTTACTGTTTTATTTGTCTGTCATTTGTCATGATATGATTTTGTTGACTTTCTTGTATTTGACAGCTATACTTATTGCCTATTACTGCTATTAAGGGCACATGCCATTTTATTCTAAAAGGTGTCTGATGTAAGTGTGTGTATCCCCCCCCCTCCCTTTGTCTCTGTCCCCCACAGCCATGCACACTCCAGCTCCCGCTGAGCTCTTCATCTCTGGTGCCCTCCCCGGTTCCGGAACGTTCCCGTCGTCCTCAGCCCTCTCCGCTTACCAGCACCCGGCCTCATTTTCAGGCCGTTCCTTCCCAGGGGTAACCCCCTCGCTGTCCCTCCAGGAAACCCCCACGTTCAGTCCCACCTCCAATGGCCTGCTCTCCCCCCACGATTCCCTGCTGCACATCAAGCCTCCGTCTCAGTCCAGTCTGGGCTTTGATCGCCTGCTCTCCTCGCAGGGGGCGGCGTACAGAGGAGGACAGGACCCCACTGGCCCCCCGCCTCCGCAAGCTTCTACTACCTCCTCCTCTCGTCACCTGCCCCCACACCAGTTCAACCTGCTCTCCTCCCAGCTGCAAGACCAGTCCTCTCAGTTATACAACGCCTCTGTGTTCTCATCGGCCCCTGCACCCCCACAGCCACCCCCCCAGGAGCGAGCCATTTCGAGACAAGACAGTGTCATAAAGCACTACCAGCGCCCTCCTCCCTCCCAGTCCCAGCTGCCCTCCTCAGCTCACTCCCTGCAGCACTATCTTAGCTGCGGGGCTTCGGGTTATCAGCAGATCGCCCACCACAGGCATGCCGGGGTCTCCTGCAGCCCACTCGGCGATCAAAGTCCCTCCTCCGACCCGAAACCTTCCCCACGGGCAGAGCAGGGCTATCGGCCCATCATCCAGCCCCCCTATACCACCTCTTCTTCTTCATCCTCTGGGGGTACAGGGAAGGGGGCTAAGAGCAGCTCCAGCAGCGGCTACTCCTCCTCTGGTTCGGGGTCCTCCTCTCGGACTCCTCATACTCCTCCATCCGCCTCCTCGACCTCTTCATCCTCCTCCTCCTCCTCATCTGCATCGGGAGCGCATCCACCGAATTCGAATCCTACGTCCAGCTCCACATCTGCCCCCTCTAGGCAGCAGCCCCCACCCCAGTCTACTCCAGCCCCGCCACCGCCCCTTCCACCCCCAACCTCCTCTTCCTCTGCCCCGCAGCCGCCCCCAAAGCCGTGCCTCTCAGGCTATGGTTCCCCCGTCGCCCCTGTCAAGCCATCTTCAGCTCTCTCTGGACAGACGCCCCCCCAGCAGCAGACTCAGTCCTACTCCCCCAGCCAGCCCCCTCCCGCACACCTTACACAGCCCTACGGTGGATTCAGCTCCCCCCAGGCCCAGGACCTGAGCTCTGGTGCCGGCGCTGGTCAGGGCAAAAGTTATGGCAGTTTCTCGGCCGAGGTGGTTTACGGGGCCGATTCAGGGTACAGTTCACTGTCAGCGTCTCTAGGGGGCGCCGGAAGCCCGTCTTTGGGCTACAGTGGCCCAGGCCACTCACCTGCTCTTCTAGGATCTGGGGGAGGTGGGGGCTCAGCAGGAGGCAGCACAGGATCCGGGGCAGGCAGTGGAGGTGGTGGGGGTGGTAGTGCAGGATCTGGGGGAGGGGGTAGCAGTGTAGGGAGTGGAGGGGGAGGAAGCTCATACCACCTCCCAGACTCCAGCCCCTCGCCCTCGGGCAATTCTGGAATAATCCGTCCCGGGCTTCATTCCCCTGCCCCAGCTCGTCGTGCTCAGTCCCCAGGGGGAGCTGGGGGCAACAAGTACCTGTCCTCTGTGCTCTCCCCAGCTTTCCTGTCCTCCCCACAAGGTTACACTGATAGCCGGGGGCCCCCACCTCAGTCCTACCACCCCACGCCCCCCAAATCCAAGACTGACTCCGACATCCTCGGGGTGGAGCGATCCCATGATGACGAGGATGATGATGACGACTTCTTGATCCAGCATCTCCTGCAGGCTCAAAGCCCAGGCCCCCATGCCTCCCAGCACCACCCACAGCAGCCCCCCCAGCCACAGTCCCAGGCCCCGCCTGTACCACAGACCCAGGATGGTGGGAAGGCGCTGGCATATGAGCTGAGCAAGAGCTCCGAAGAGAGGTATCACCTCCAGAGTGTCATCCGCACTAACAGCGCCACCTCTAATGCGGGAGTTAGCATTGGGGGTGCTGGAGGACCCGGAGGAGCGCCCTCTGGTGGCATGGAGGGCCAGATGGACATTTCGCTAAAGAAGCAGCAGCAGGCAGCACAGCAGCAGAAGCCGGAGAGACCTGGAGGAGGCGGCGGGGGGAGAGGTGGGGCAGAGCAGGCGCATTCGCACTCGCACACCCACACGCACCCCCATCACCATGACTCCCTAGGCTCCGTGGTGCACTACAGCCGTGGCGACCCGTACTCCCACGCCCTGCCCCAGCACCAGGCCCACCCTCCGCACGCTCTCCCTCAGCCTCACTCCCATCCCCACATGGAGCTCCAGAAGAAAGCCCAGGACCCGTCAGAGCATCCCTACCTGCGCAAGACTCCCGACCTGCAGCCACCGCCACCCCAGGCCGGCCTCTCCCTCCTGGACTCGCCCACTGACCAGCCACGCCAGCCGCAGCACCTCCTGCAGTCAGTACTGTCCCACACGACCCGTGGTAAGATGGACTCGCAGACCCAGCAGCACTCCATGGGACAGCAGGCCATGATGACCGGGGCTGGGGGTGTGGGGAGAGCGGCGGGGGAGAGTCAGTCCTCGTCCTCCCAGCTGCAAATGCAGCTCCAGTCTCAGGCCATGGAAGCCCACTATGGCCGGGGAGCCCAGCAGGACCAGAACCAGTCCAACCAGAACTCTGTCCCTCCCTTAGACATGCTGGAGCACTCGCTCTCTCAGACTTCCTCCAGGGAGGTAGGGGGCACTGGAGAGAGAGGTGTTGGTGGGGGAGTGGGGTCTGCTGGGAGCAGCAGCGACCGGCACAGACAGCAGCAGCCTCACAGGATGCCCCCCCTTCACCAGTCCCACCACCCGCCCCACGCCACGTCTGAGCTGCACGACTTCCTGTCCGAACCCGACCTGGGCTTATCGGCCCCCTCCCCCTTGCATCACATGGCCCCCCATCACCCCCACCCCCCCCCTCACCCCCACTCCCATCACCAGCACCCTCATGCTCACCACCCTCACCACCCTCATCCTCACTCCCATCCTCACCATATGCCCCCACCCCAAAACTCTGTCCCCCCTCAGCAGCAGCAGAGAGAGCAGGATGCCCACCCCTCCCAGCTCTCCCAGTCACAGCTGGAGCAGCTGAAAGAGCACCAATTTGACACGGGCAGCCCTGTAGGGAAAGGCGGCCAGGGCCAGCAGCAGAGATTTGTACCCCTGACCTCCATCTGCTTCCCCGATTCCCTCCTGCAAGACGAGGACCGCTCCTTTTTCCCGGGAATGGAGGACATGTTCTGCTCCGACGACTACAAGTCCAGCTGCAGCGGGGGAGGAGGGTCAGAACAGGCTGGGCAGGAGGGGGTTTCAGAAGGGCGACGTGGGCAGGAGGGCATGGAGGCCGTGAAGGCGGCAGGTGGAGCTGCTGGGGGCAGTTACGACATGCTGGGGCACCACGGTGACCAGGGCTATGATCAGTACTGCCACAGCCTCCCGGAGTCTGGCGGCGGGAGTGTGCACTTGGATCTGGACTCTCTGAAGACGCATGAGCTGCCCTCCACAGTGAACACGGAACAGCTCGGCCTGATCCAGGGCATGGGGGCCACTGGTACCCCTGGAGATGGATCAGGGAACAAGATGCTCGGTGGGACTGGGGTTGGGGGAGGACCCAACCCTGGGGGGCTCACTTCTCCCATCTTCTGCTCTTCTCGCCCTAAGAAGCTTTTGAAGACCAGCTCCTTCCACCTTCTGAAGCAGAGACGCGACCCTAACTCCCTGCCCAAGAAGAGTTATGCACAGGAATACGAGTTTGAGGATGATGAGGACAAAGCCGACGTTCCTGCTGATATCCGCCTGAACAGCAGGAGGCTCCCGGACTTGCTCCCAGACTTGGTTTCCAGCTGTCGAAAGTCAGCAGGACCTGTGGGAGGCGAAGGACCTCTGAGCCCCCTCATGAGTGACCTCGATTTCTGTCATACCTCTGGATACCCATCGCTTGGCCCTCCTCCCCAGCTCATGCCTCACGACGGGCCCAAGAAGAGGGGCAGGAAGCCGACGAAGCCAAAAAGAGAGGGGCCCCCACGGCCCAGAGGCAGGCCTAGGATTCGCCCTTTACCGGAACCCCACCACTCCCGAGGCATGATGGGGGCCCTGGGGCCGGGGCTTGGCGGAGAGAGCCGAAGGGGGAGAGGGCGGGGTAGAGGGCGAGGGAGGAGGGAGGACACCATGATGGACATGGCCAATAAAGGCCAGAACCAACATCACCAACATCTGCAAGTGCAACAGCAGCTGCATCACCCAGCACAGGAGCTTGTGGAGCCCATCAGACCCCTGAAGGTGAGCATAGCGGCAGTGGGCTTGGTAAATCTGGCACAGGCTGCGGAGCAGGTCAGGCCGAGCAGCGCAGTCGCGGCTTACGTATCTGTCTCTCTCCTAGATAAAACTGCCGATCCCACCCATGCCTCCCTCTGATGCCCTCCTGAGAACAGACTCACTGTCTGGCACCGACCCAGTTCTATCAGACGGTTCTGTAGGTTCTGCTCCTTCTCTGGGTCTGAGCCCTGGACCCACCAGTGGGATGGACATGAACAGAACTCCAGATAAGATCAAACAGAAAGTCCAAGAGGTGAGGGACCGTGGGCTTGTCGAAGTGAAAGTATTCATGGCATTTGTCTTTTATTTTTATTTGTTTTCTATTCCTTCTTTTAGTGGCTGTTTCTGCCAGTTTTCCATCTTGCATCAGAGTTGATATTTCACTGCAACACTAGGTCTCTCTCTTCTTAAAGAATTTTGAACTTGATGCTGGCATCTTTCAAAATTGATTTTACTCTTTGGTATTAAAGCATTAATGCAGCTTGTTTTGTTAATTTGGCCCCAGTGTCTGGCTGCGAGGGCAAATCACTGAGTTCATAGCTAGGAGGGAAAATTACTGAAATCCAAGATCTTCTTGTAGTTTTGAACCTGAACCATTTTTGTCAGGGAGAAACAAGACACACCCATAGTGCCTGTGAACATAAGGAGATTTAATAGTTTCACAGCTGTGACAAGGAAACTTGGCTTCCAGGTCTGATGTTTGTCTTGTAAACTGAGTTTCTCTGCCTCATGTGGAGGTTGCATGATACTTGCCTGACCATCTATGCGTGCTGCACTTGATCACTTTCAGCTGTGGAAATAATGTATAAGGAACGTTTGCCATCAAATACTAGGAAAGCAAGTATAGAATTTGAATGACATTATTTTTTACAAGATAATGTTTGTTCTTTTAAATTTTAAGAAAAATCTTTAACAATACAGTATGCCAGAAACACATGGAATTTTGGACAAAGTTCTGTGAAGTGATTTTTTCAAGAATAACCGAATGAGTTAGTATTATAGAAGGATATAACTTGCATTAGAGTTTCAAACAATAATGTTTATAACATGAGAGGTCACACTGACCGCTTAAGCTGTATAATTGCAAAGCCTTGCTGGGTTTTGTTATCAAATAATTGGTCTCTATGGTTCACTTTAGACTTTCAAATATGCCTATTGCCTCATACTTACTCTTTAACTGTTGACATTTGGATGAAAATTGTTTTAAACCCAAGCTATCATACTTAGGAAGGGCCGTTTTACATGTTGGGAAAGTGCATAATGTGAGTGACGGGGTAAGAAACAACCAGGAAACGGGCAAGAAGCAAGGCCGTCAAGTCCGGCAGCTTGCAATTAATCAGACAGCCAGACAATCAACGTATCAATCATCAGGCTAAACAACAAGCAGCAGAATGCCCCGCCTTCTCAAAGCCAATCATCACCAAGCAAAAGCCCCACCTTTTTCGAGTCAATCATCTTCAAGTGGCAGGAAGCCCCGCCTTCTTGTACTCAATCAGCCAATCATGGCTGAATGAGGAAATGTAACTGCTTTTTACTCTGGAGACTTTTGGTTTAATTACCCTGCCATGTTAAACATGGTCATATTTTGTATTTATTTTAATAAAAATTATTCAGTGCTCTTAAAATATTTTTATATTGCGCATGGCATTACATTTAATCTTTATTAATTTTTCATAAGAAATCTATACATATCAGGCCACACAGTTTAGTATGAAAAGTCATGTGCTTCTATTATACCATTGAAAATATAGGAATTCACATGTTTATTGCCTTTCAGCTACAGGATAACTGACTTATCAGTCAGCAACTATTGAATTGAGTGTTTATGCCATCTACTAGCTGCTTATTTTGGTCAGGGGGTATTTAAGTATTATCTTAAGTGAACGAAAATGCCAGAAAATCCGTGTGGCTGCATATAAATTATATAAAAAGAAATATAACAGTCAATTGGAAATAACTTCTTGTTAAGGATAAATGCTTTTAATGTTCATCTCAGTGATGGATCAGTATAGCCCTGAAACATAGTGTTAAGTGATATTTGAGGTTTGTCTTATTAGGAAGTTGGGAATTCCGATGCAGAGAATGGGTGAAAAGTATTTCTAAAGCTGTAATGTTGTTTACATACTTTAGCTGATATAGCCAATGAGCAATTAAAGTTTGAAGAACATGATTGGTCAGTAGTTGTGAATACCAGTTGTATTGCAAGTAATATAACACACCCACTAAATTGAGACGCCAGTGAATAGCTGGTCAGTATTAATCTCTGTAGTTTATGACAAATTGAGGTGCAAATGCTAGAGAGAATCTAACTCCAAGTATGTTATACAGAAGAAGATACAACCAAGGTGGGCATACCCAGCCAGTCAGGCTCTTCCAAGACTGGTTTTGAACCTGAAATTTTAAATGCTTTGCATAAACAATATCTGAACAGCTGTTATGACTTCCTCCCATCTTTCCTTTAATTCCTTCTTTCTTCTCACTACTTCTGGCCATGTTTCCAGGTTGATGATAAAGAGCCAGAGGTTAAATCCGGATTCATGGCCTCCTTCCTGGACTTCCTTAAGTCCGGCAAGAGGCCACCAGGGTCGGGAGTGCCTGCAGGGGCTGGTGGGACTCCTGACAACGGTGGCACCTCCCCCAACAAGACAGGCATCCGTCCCCTGTCTCCACCACCGCCACCCCCTCCACCCCCTCCAGCTTTTGGAGAGACCGAGGGGGATGGGGGCTTGGCACTCAGCAATTGCCCCAGTCCATGCAAGCGGCTGGATGAGGAACTGAAGAGGAACCTGGAGACCCTCCCATCCTTCTCCTCGGACGAGGAGGACTCTGTGAGCAAGAACCAGGATCTGCAGAAGAGCATCTCCTCGGCCATCTCAGCGCTCTACGATACTCTGCAGACGCCGCTCCCTGTGGCCCCACCCACGCCGGTGCCTCCCACCCCCCAGCCCCCATCTCTGAGCCCCCCACCAGCTCCGCACATGCACCAGGTGTCTCCGGAGCCGGCCGAGCTCGAGAGGCAGGAGGAGCAGGAGGACGAGGAGAGCCTTGGAAGAGAAGAAGAGATGGAGGAGGAGAGAGAACCTGAGCTGGAGGTGCTAGGTGCCCCCAAGGTGGCAGGTATGGAGCTGGAAGTCTGTAGGAATGCTGGAAGTGACCTGGTTAAACACAGCTGGTCTTACCTGGCCTTTTTCCATCTCTTTTTTAGATTCCCCCACAGAGCCCCCTCCGGTTCCTGCAACTGCCTCTCCTCCACCTCCCTCGCCATCCCCCGCCCCCTCTTCCTCTCCACCTCTTACTCCCCCATTTTATATATCTTTTCATTTCAATCTTTTTTTTTATTTTTTTTTTTTATTATATTTTTTTTTTTTTTAAAAACCCCCC
>JAODJX010000097.1:33304507-33315028 GCA_026776945.1 Isichthys henryi | reverse complement strand
TGGTTGGTTACTTATGGTTAAGGTTAGGGCTGGGTAGGGGTTAAGGGTGTCGTGATTGGGATTAGGGTTTTTCCCATGGAAATGAATGGAAGGTCCCCATGTAGATAGGTACACCAACTTTGTGTGTGTGTGTGTGTGTGTGTGTGTGTGTGTGTATGTGTGTGTTATGGCGAGCCAGAGAACCGCGGTCCCACATACGCAGCTACAGCAGGTGCTGCTGCATGGCCCTGAACTCCCTGTTCTGCTTCTATTTCATGCTTGTATGTTTCATTTGTTTGAATGTGATGTGCAGCGAGTCCCCTTGAAGCCCAGCCCCAGTAAGTCTCCTGTTTCTCTCCACTCAGCTGGCTCTGCAGACTGGTCGTGAGCCACCCCCAATCTGGAGGGTACAGAAAGCACTTCTGCAGAAGTTTACCCCTGAGATCAAGGATGGGCAGAGGCAGTTCTGTGCTACCAGCAACGTGAGTCTCCTACTCGTGCACAGTGTCAGTATTAAATGTGGAAGAAATGAAGAGTTTCTTCGCAGCCTCTCCACAGGCCTGAACAATAGCTTCAGATATTTCTCTGTAATTAGGTATCTGTTGTATTTCCAATGAGTTCAAACCAAGAAGACACTGGGATGTTACATATAAATGGCTATGTGGGTTTTCACCTCTGCTTACTAAGAGTCTGTTTCGCTGCTCCCCATTTATCTCACACACACTGCTGTCGGCAGAACCTCCCAGTAGCTGCTAAGAATAGGGCTGCAAAATCGTCTGTATTTTTTAACTGTGGGCATTTTGGAATCTTTTGAAGCATTGGGAATATGTGCTCCTTTTTCATATTTTAAAAATCTAGATGTTTTATTATTATTTACAAATGATTTATTTCTATCCTTGGAGAATGCTAAAAAAAAAATCCTTGCCATGATCGGTTTCCGAAATAACCCCGGCGAGTCGTCCCCCCCCCCCGTTCCCATTCCTGCCCAAGCTACTCTGATGGTGAGAGGTGTTGTGCTCTTTACCACGGTATGTTTGTCACACTGGCAGTTACATGACACTGTACATCATTGGTCATCGCCGGTCCTTGGTAACCCATCCTAGCAACCCTCAGCTTCAATGCTAGTCTTTGATAATCTGTCATGGTGACCCTCAGCCTCAGTGCTGGCCCCTGGTAACCTGCCCCGGTGACCCTCAGTCTCAGTGCTGGTCTTTGATAATTCGCCCTGCCGACCCTCAGCCTCAGTGCCTGACCGCTGTGTGTATGACCTGTCAAATGCCCCATTCCCACGATGGGACCCAAGCTACAGTGAGTCACTCTGCGCCGTCAGGATGACCATTCCTCTGCCCCCTGTCATGCAGTACCTGGGATATTTTGGCGATGCCAAGACACGGTATCAGCGCCTCTATGTCAAGTTCCTGGAGAACATCAACAAGAAGGACTACGTGAGGGTTTGTTCACGGAAACCGTGGCACAGGCCCGCACTAGCGCTCAGGTAAGTTAGCAAAGCCCTCTTAGCAGTCACTCTGTCCCATTTTGTCCTATGCTGATGGGGTGTGTCTGCTGTCTGTTTCTGATCTCAAGGGCTGGTCAGTCGCTCGTGAAAGTGACATTCCTTCTCTTTGAAGGTGGATGACTGTAATGCTGCTCCTGCGTTTGAGGTTCTCAGCCCGGGGGCCAGGGATGTATACAGGGGCTGGTTCACAGGAGCTCGGGTCTCAGCTGAAAGCTGATTGGCCCTGGATGTGCTTCTTCCCCATCATTAACTACATCAAAACATCTCATTGGCTAATGATCAGATTGGCCCCTCTTTTGCTCCCTACCATAAAAAAATCTTATAATCACCCCCAATTGAGGGCAGAAGTCCAAACTATAGGGGGCTGTTCAACACGTACTGGAGGGATTAGTGGAAATGGTGCTGGACAGCCTCTCTGGCTTTTCTCTCAATGCAGGCGGCAGTCTATCCCCAAGCCAGCCGTACATCCCCGCAGCCAAACCCCTCCCCGTGTGGAGAGGGAGGAGAAGGAGCGCGAGAGGCAGAGGGAGTGTGAGCAGCGAGCAAAAGAGCGGGAGAAAGAGCAGCGCAGCAAGGAGCAGCAGGAGAAGGAGCGAGAGAGGGACAAGGAGAAGGAGAAGACGAAGGAGAGAACCCCTCACCCACCCCAGGAGAAGCTAGAGAAGAAGGCAGGAGGGTTAGAGCGAGGCAAAGGAAGGGAGGACAGGAGAGGAGGTGGAGGGAGCGAAAAGAAGCTAGAGCGCCCCCCCAAGGCAAGACCAGTGAAGGTGAAAGCAGAGCCTCCTCCAAAGAAGAGGAAGAAGTGGCTGAAAGAGGTCCCGTCCTCCTCCGATTCAGAGTCCTCGCCTGACCCGCCCAGCGAGGATGAAAGTGAGAATCTGTTTATCTCCCTTCCGGTGTCGACAAACCGGTGTCTCCTGAGCTTGCCTCTGGGCAGGTTATTGTTAGTAGTGTCTCCCTAAACCCCATACTGCTGGTTTTCTATATTCAGCATCTACAGTTGCATTACCATGGAAGTCATCAGGTGCACTGTTAACATTTTCACTAGAAAAGTATTCGTCAGTTTTAGTTTGAAGGTACCTTGTGTCCATTGCTTCTCCTAGTGCCGGTTCGCGGAGGAATGAACAGCCGGGCTATGCGAGAGATGTTCCGTAGCTACGTGGAGATGCTTGTCAGCACAGCACTAGACCCTGACATGATACAGGCTCTGGAGGACACTCACGGTAAGCACACAAGTGGCAGTTCAGTTGTGAATGGGCTGCTCACTCTGTCTCTGTCTCACTGTCTATGTCTGTCAATCAGATGAGCTATACTTGCCTCCAATGAGGAAGATCGATGGAATCCTCAATGAGCAGAAGAGGAAGCTGCTGAGAAGAGTGAACATGAGCTCTCAGCACCAAGTATGGCTGTCTCCTCACCTTACTCTCTATCCCCTTGCAATTATCTCTGGTCTCCTCACTGTACTCTCTGGTTTCCTCGCTTCCACATGCTCTCTCTCTCTTCACCTTACTTTCTGTATCTGTACTCTACTTCTCTGTCTCCATGCCTTAGTCTCTGTCTTCTCACCATACTCTGTCTCTGCGCTGTACTCTTCTGTCTCTGCAACATACTCTGTCCCTAAATAGAGACAACAGGTGATTATTAACTAACAGCACTTTCATGATCCCCCTGGAGGAAATTTTCCATAGTCTGGCAGCAAAGTTTTTCAGATAGAGGATGAAAACCATGAAGTAAGAACCAGAATGTATACATGCTATAAAGAATCTACGGAGTATATATAGAATTTGCAGGAAATACCGAGTTAAAAATAATAAATCCATCTTTGGAGAAATAACTATACAGTCAATAGAAGTCGGCATGAGTTCTAAATGGAGATAAGGTGCAGTGTTTTAGCAGTGTATGTCACTCTGCAATATACACTGGCAGTAATAATGAAATATACTGGGTATGGTATACTGTAGGTAGAGCTAGTGGATTTGACATTAGGACAAACATTTTTGAAATTCCTCACAATTGGCTGCTGGAGCTGTTTAATGAGGCATTGAATAGTCAAACTGCAATATTGCAATGCCTATCAAACTGATTAAAATGTATTCATAATACTAACTGCAGTTTAAAGGCCCTCACCAAGTCCATTGGTGTGTTTGTGGGATACCCTAATCAGGAAAGACTGTGCTGATGGTGATGTTTGTTCTCCCATCACTCACACAGGAGGCACTACACGCTTACCCACAGATGACAGCGGACTCCCTGGACTCAGGAGCAGTGAGGGTGCGACTAGGTGGGGAGGGGTACAATCGTAAGACCCTGAACAGGGTGAAAAGGAGCCTGCCGAAACAACAGGTGAATTCTACGGCGGTAGCTCGGGGCTGCCAGAAACTCCACAGCACATATGATAAGGCATTATCAAGACATTACTGCAGTATTATAAGAGAGAGTCTGCAAGGGTGCTTTTCCACTGCACCAGATACTGTACTTTTGGAACTAAAAATTCTGAACTTATCCTTTTTCATTGATTTCCAGTTGGGTACCAGTACTAAAAGTACCAAAACAGCCGGAGTACTTTTCGGTACTTTGGGGCAGGACTTACAAATATGTTTATTGTCGACTGTTTATTCAGATAACCTGATGCGAAAACACAAGATACACTGACTATCCTGAAAAATCATAGTTACGTTCTCAGAAAACTATACTCAAAGTAAAAAAAAGGCAGCATGGTATTGGAAAAAAATTCAAATATTGTGCTGTGATTTTATCACAATAAATTGATTTTACAAAGCAAAAAACAGTTCAAAATAAAATAAAAAAAATCTTACAAGCCTGTAAATGAATAGGTTACAACAAGGATGAAAATGATTATAATTGACTTGGACAGCACATGGAGAGCTCATGCAAAGGCAATGACGGTAAACTTTAAACTGATAATGTCCAGACAGTATGAAAAAGCCAGATCTCAACCCATCAGACTATCACAGTCCTTGCGAAGCATGTGTGCATTACATACAGAGTTGAGTATTAATATCTCACATCACCAGCCCTATATATTATAGCCATTTTTCAAATTCAGTGCAAAAGCCCTAGCCTTGAATTGTAATGTCATCCTATGCCAATACCAGTTTTTATGCCAGTGGAAAACCAACACAAGAAGTACTATAATTTTCTTGAAGTACCAAAAGTACAGTACCTGTTGAAGTGAAAAGGAGCCTGACAGTGGTAGAGCCAGAATCCCGGCGAACTGTTGTTTGTCACATTAGCCTGATCAGTAGTTTGCAAATATAAGGTGATTTCATGAGTGTTTAGGATGGGGGGTGTTCACACATTCTCTCGTTCTTCCTCAGGACTTTAAGCTGTCAACGGAAACATGCCGGCTGTACAGTCTTTACCACTCCCTGCATCATTATAAATATCACACCTTTCTGCACTGCAAACGAGAGGTGGGCGCCCTAACCCTGCCACATGTCCTCCCTGTCCTGCGGCCTACCTCGGACTCCACTGTAGCTCTGACGTCCCTCTGCTGAGCTGCCTAAAATACATACTCACCGTAACCTTGAAAACTGCTTATGTTGATGAGTGTGCTTCAAAAACTTTCCTTTGTACATGTGTTGTGGTCATGTTCCTTTGAAATTTTTATGAAAGGATCATGTGGCAGACTGATTTATGTGGATGACCATAATACCTTGTTTTAGTTAAAGAAACAGTTTGAGATTAATTTAATTTGGTTGAATGTAAAGACTTTGTATCTTACTATTGTTTTTTAAGACTAACGTAAAGGCACCAAATAAACATAAATGAACCAAATACCTGTAAATAGAAAGAAGGCAGTGTCTGAACGTTTGAGAGAAACCAAGCCAGCAGATTCTCTGTCGCCATGGTGGCTAACTGTCGCCATGGTGCAGATTATCATTAGATGACTTGCTGCTTCGTCCTTAAACGTCTCTTTGCCCTTGCAGACGGACAGTATTGAGCAGGCAGCAGAAGATCCCGGGCAGGAGGAGGTGGTACAGCAGTGCATGGCCAACCAGGGCTGGCTGGAGACCCTCTTCAACTCTTTCATCGAGCTGCTCACCCTCAGTGCCAAAGCCTGAGGGACTGGAGAGGGACAACGAGGCCGAGAGTAGATCAGACACCAGGGTCTGGGATGGGCAACTGCAGTCCTCAGCAGACAGCTGAAGCGGGCCCTTCCCAGAGTCGGTCGGATCTGCCCTCTCTCACTCGTGCTTTTGTCAAGATGAGACCCCTTTTCAGCTGTGGCTCCCCAAAGCAGCCAAGGCCGCAAGCGCTTTTGACAAATGTAACCACGGACACTCGACTTGCCCAGGCTTGGGTGCCGTTTGCAGGCCGAATCGTGCAAGGATGTGAGCTTCTGAAGGAAACTACAAGGAGGAGAGGCTCATAGGCTGAGCTGATGGGCTGAGGAGGAGACGGTGGTCTGACTTTCACCGGAATAAAGCATACGAGAGACCGAGACTTTTGATAGTGTTAGAAGACTCTGTGTTAATGGTTTTATTTATCATAATTTATTTCATACTTTTTTGTGCGAGATAACAGTATCTGACGTTAAAAGGTCACAAGAGGTGGGGAAAAAAAACAGTACTTTTGCAGTGTGTAAGAAATGAAAAGTTGATCATAATGTAGGCTTAGAAGAGAGGTTCAGAACAAAATGCGTTTTGCCATTCAGTGCTATAGGCTGTGTCAGAAAGCTGTGTTTTACTTATATAATAAATATTAATCATTGTTATTTTTATTATTTATACAAGAACATTTTTAAGTACCCAGACAAGCTGGGATAGTTTGTTATTGCTATTTTAAACAACATTCTGTTCAGGTATAAATGAGATTTATACCATACCTTATGCCCACTCCCTTGTCCTGTTTTTTCTCCATGCAGGAAGAAATGGAGACAAGAATGGCAAGAAAATGTGTTTTTTTTGTCTGATTTTCAAAAAAGGGGGTGAAATTGTATTTAAATGAAAAGGTGTTATGTTCATTCTTAAAATGAAGGGAAAAGTGAAATATGTAATGTGTTTGGTTTTCTAAATGAAAGTGGGAAGGCTATACAGATGTAATAATTAAAATGAGAATGTGTTAACAGTTTTGTTTTTATCTGTTGTTCGTTGTTTATAATTATTTTTGGAGCTGTCTGTTTTATTTTCTGTTAAAGTTCTTAGTGTAAATATTGTACAGTTCTTGATTCAAATTTCCCTGTTCTTCTGTACATTAACTACCTGTATTTGACAAAACAAAATAAAAACATTAAAAGAACGGAAACGATGGGGGGAGGGGTGATCGTTTGGTGCGCCTGTATGGCTTCTTTCAATTAAAATGAAGTTGTCCATATGTTCTTTCGTTATACTGTCCTTCTTGGCGGTTTTGTTCTGCCTGGAGATGGTTGTGAGGACCTTGTGCTGCCTGAAGGGGCGCTGTGGCGCAGATTGTGTAGGTTTGCCAGTTTTTTCAGAAAACGAAACCTACAGATAGATCGACTTTTGGCAGGAGAGTACAACTGGCGTCGGGGTGGTGGTGCTGTGTGCCCGGACTACATACAGGAAAACTGGCTTGTTAAAGTCGTCTTTTCAGTGGTTGATCTGATATTTTTTGTGCCGCTTACTGTTGGAGATAGGCTGTCCGGCATACTGTGTAAGTACGGTAGCTGTGTCGCCGCCGGTCGTGTCATTTGCCGTTTACATTCGAAGTTTTTTTTTTTCTTCTAACTAAATACCTCAACACAGAACTACGACGTTAGGTGCCTTTCAGCTTCTATTGCATAAGCTATTATTCATATGAACTGATGTTACATTGGTAGCAGAAATATGTCAAAGTTGCTGCCATGAACCCTCAGTTTGTTTCCCATTGTTTCAGGGAAGTGTACGACCGAACAACTGAAATACATATTTCTGTTAATATTTTATCGAGGTACATAACCGAAAGTCTTTTACAGGGGGACTTTATTTAAACAGTAAATTTCACATTCACAAATTCGTGTGTTTGTGTAATCACATGCACACCTTGGTTATTCGATTACTATATCCAGTAAATTGTGAAAAAGCAAAATAATGCAGCTCCTGGTGTGAATTAACGCGTCCGCTTGGGTTTTGACAGACCGCGACGTTTCAAAATAAAAGTCCCAAAAGTAAAAAAGGAGAAGCTCAAAAAACGATTATTACAGAACACATAAAACACTTTTAAACACTATTCCAATGTGGCACATACAAGAGATGACAAGCACATACATGGACCACTAACACTCTTGAAACTGTAAATAGTGGTATAAGGTAATGTCCATTATTTTTCTATTCAGGTGGAACATTGATTATACTAAACTTCAGCCTGTGGTTCAAGTACATGAGTAAAGCTACACATATCATGCACATTGGCACTTGTGAAACCTGTAGAAAATTTGTGAAATTAACTTATATCCCTTGTTTCCTTTGGTTTCTACGGAGGTGGAACATACAGCAACCTGTTGGTCCAAAACCAAAGTCTCCATCACCTCAATTTCAACTTGGGGTCAAAGGGTACATGTCAAGCTATACATATCGTGCACTTTGACATTTGTGAAACCTATAGATAATTTGTGAAATTAACTTATATCCCTTACTTCCTTTTTTTTTTCTATGGAGGTGAGACGTACAGCATCATATTGCTCCATAACCAGAGAATGTAGCAACTAATTTCTCACTTTCAGTTATTATATTTCTTGAGTACATATTTTTAAAACCTTAAATTTAATTTAATCTTTTGAAAATATATATTTATATTAGGAACTGTAGCAGCTTGGATCAAAACTGGTTAACAGACAGGAAGCAGGAGGTAGTTATTAGGGGCACAATGTCACAGTGGGCCTGCCTTCATAGTGGGGTACCGCTATAGGTTTCACAAATGTCAAAGTGCACGATATGTATAGCTTGACATGGACCCTTTGACCCCAAGTTGAAATTGAGGTGATGGAGACCTTTGTTTTGGACCAATAGGTTGCTGTATGTTCCACCTGGGGGATATATCATGGGATATAAGTTAATTTCACAAATTTTCTACAGGTTTCACAAGTGCCAATGATATGTGTAGCTTTACTCATGTACTTGAACCACAGGCTGAAGTTTAGTATAGTCAATGTTCCACCTGAATAGAAAAATAATGGACATTACCTTATACCACTATTTACAGTTTCAAGAGTGTTAGTGGGCCATGTATGTGCTTGTCATCTCTTGTAAGTATGTGCCACATTGGAATAGCGTTTGAAAGTGTTTTATGTGTTTTGTAATCGTTTGTTGAGCTACTCCTTTTTTAAATTTGGGACTTTTATTTTGAAACGTCGCGGTCTGTCAAAACCCAAGCGATCGCGTTAATTCACAACAGGAGCTGCATTATTTTGCTTTTTCACAATTTACTGGACATAGTAATTGAATAACCAAGGTGTGCATGTCATTTCACAAAACACATGAATTTGTGAATGTGAAATTTACTTTGTTTTGTAATGTTTTAAAAGAGTGAATTCAACGATGATCTGTGAATGGCTGGCGAATATTGAACCCACTGCTAACTTTACTCCAGTAAATCACCTAAAATTGTACTCTTCCTGCATTTAATTCAAACCTGATAGGCATTTGTGAGACCTTTTAACAATAGTTACATAAAATTCGTGACAGCAGTCAGATTCATTCATTTACTGATTGATTTATTGCACTAGCGATTTTATTATATTATTTTTTATTTATATATTATAGATTTTAGTTTGAATTGGAAGACAGTTGCTATGTATTATAACTACTCCATCCACAGGAATGGCAACTTCACGGCCTCTGCTGATTCCTTGGCTGGTTGAACAGATAGACAGTGGATGGTACCCTGGATTGCGCTGGGTCAATCAGGAGAAAACGGAGTTCTCTGTTCCCTGGAAACACGGTTTAAGACAGGACTCCTCTGGAGATGATGTTATGATTTTTAAGGTGAATTTGCTGCAGCATTTTTATGCATAGAAGCCCAGAGAAATAATCTACTTTATTTAAACATCGAGAGCGTGCTCAAAGTGAATTCAGGCTTCTGCATAATGGCCTCTAATCAGAAGTGCTGCTATGGTTGGTTTAGGGGACTTTACCCCCCCGATAAATGTACAGTAATTTGACTCAATAGTGGTCTCATTCATTTTCATTAAAACCAGATGTCCCTAGTAAAGAAACAGCCTCTTTTTTATCAATCACTAGTGACCCCTCCTGCCTCTCACCCTATCATCACTGTCTCCACACTCAAGGCTTGGGCGGAGATCACCGACATGGCCGGGCAGAGGCTGCATGATCCTTCTGTATGGAAAAGGAACTTCCGCAGTGCCCTACGAGCCAAAGGCTTCCAAATGATCATGGACAAAAAAAACGACGAGGTTAACCCCTACAAAGTGTTCAGGTTTCCTGAAGGCCAGCAAGGGGCAGGTGCAGGACGAGTGGGAAAGCGGGTGAGACGGGAAACAAAGAGAGATGCTGAAAGCTGTGCGGCTGGGAACGCAGGTATACAGTGGGCAGACGTCCGGCTGAGGCAGAAAATATGCTTGCATTTAATGAAAGACTCGATCATTGTGCACAGGATCAATGACACATTTTCTTTTTCTACAATATTTTTAGGATCCCAGGAACTCTGTGTGTACCCTGATTTAAGTCCTCAGGTAATACACTGATCTATAGTTATGCATCACGTCAACCCTGGTTAGTCCATTTTATAGGCTTTGACATGGTTTAGTCCACTTCCGTAGGTTCTGACATGGCCTTGTCCACTTTATAAACTTTGACCTGGTTTAGTCCACATCCTAGGCTTTGGCATGGCTTAGTTCACTTCCTTGGCTTTGACATGGCCTAGTCCACTTTATAGATATTTATATGGTTTAGTCCACGATATAAAGGCTTTGGCATGGTTTAGTCCATTTCATAAGAACATAAGAAATTTACAAACGAGAAGAGGCCTTTCGGCCCATCAAGCTCGTTTGGGGAGAACTTAACTAATAGCTCAGAGTTGTTAAAATCTTATCTAACTCTGATTTA
>JAODJX010000097.1:33289730-33304281 GCA_026776945.1 Isichthys henryi | reverse complement strand
AGTCCACTTCCTAGGCTTTGACATGGCTTATGCCTGTTTTATAGACTTTGACATGGTTTAGTCCACTTCCTAGGCTTTGACATGGCTTATGCCTGTTTTATAGACTTTGACATGGTTTAGTCCACTTCCTAGGCTTTGACATGGCTTATGCCTGTTTTATAGACTTTGACATGGTTTAGTCCACTTCCTAGGCTTTAACATGGCTTTTCTTTTCTCACAGTTCCATGCATGTGAAGAACTGTACCTTGCAAAAGAGACAGCCGTCCCAAGTAAATTTGCTAATTCATTTCAGTTGCCTTCAAACTTCTCTTACTGCAGTTATTTGAAATTATTATTCTTACTTGTCTTCCCTTTTCTTTCTCCTCCAGACATACTTTTTACATGTTTCCACAGATCTTCAAGATTTTGACCAATATAGCTCCATAGCTGGCAACCTTGATGCAGATCTGAAAGAATTGAATATCTCTGGGACCCAACAAGGTATAATTGGAATAAAGTAAGACTCTTATTTAGAATGTTGTTAATTGCTGTCTTTAAATGTAATTATCCAGAGCATGTTAGCAATATTTGGTGGGTCATTCCATTCTTAATTCACCAAATGTTCTTTGCATCACCATTTTTGATTTTGATTAAATTTAGTCTGTGAATTACCTTCCAGAGTTCAAATATATTTGTACATACACTACCAGTAAAAAGCTTACATTTGCATGCTAACTTAACATTTGCTAAAAAATCACTCACTTTTCTTTGCTAACACACACATTTACAGTATGTTCACTATTTGAGTACCTTTTTGGCAAGGAAATGTCATGTCTTTAATTCATCAAAGTAACCTCCTCTAGCACTTATAACAGCAGAGAAAATTTGAGGCATTCTTTCTACATTCCATGGGATGAAATAGTTAACTAGTACATTTAAAGTTAAAGGACAGCCTAGCATTTGTCTATCCCATCACCACACAACCAGATAATAGGATGGCAGATATGCACTGTTACAACTCTTTTTGTGTTGTAAAGGAAACTTGTTTTATTTAACTAACAGCGGGTTGTTTTTTTGTTCTAAAACAGGCAAAGAATTCTCCTTAATTAAGTGAAACATTTTTTACCCCGATCCCCAAATGCCTTTTCTGAGGCTCAGAAATAGAATGTTACCAAAAACCTGTGTATTTTTGGGATGCTTATTTCATGTACTGTAGGGGACCAAGTAACATGTTAAGTGTTTTATATACTGTATTCCATTATATAAAAAATGACTTGTTACTCCAAGTCCTTCACTGTTTTATTTAAACAACCAACAGAAGTAAAAAAAATTTAGTTTGCGTGATGAATTTCAAAAACGATACTTATGGTGCTTTTCCACTGCCATCAAGAACTGTACCGGGAACTTGCGGTTTTCCATTGTAATGAACCTGAGCTGTACCCAAGCCATACCTGTGCTGCCATGGCCCTGCTTACTATCAGGGCCAAAAGCATGACCAAACGGAGCTGGTGTGTCACCACCATCTGATTGGTCAAAATGCACGGAGATACCAGTGTTCTGCGCATGGATTTTCTGAAGGAAAAAGCATACATTCAATATATTATTCATTATTAGCAGTATCGCATATCACATTGTATTGATGCATTCCCGAAAACTCGGAACTTGAAAATTTCCAACCTCCTAAAGATGTACCATAGAACAGCTGAATGGAATGGACTCGTAATGCAAATTTTCGCAAGTGAGTGCTACTTCCATTAGCATTTGACACTTGCATAACACAGAGATTTGCTTGTGGAAATTAGCACACAATTTAAAAATATATTTGCACATAGTAAGTCGTAATGTACAACGTGTGAATGGTAAACAAGCATCTCTTCAGTTTAATGTAACTGTTGCTTTCCAAACCTGGTAACACCTTTACTGAGCTGACCCTTCTGCAGTGGAAAACTGAAGCAAGCTGGAACCGTGCTGTAATTAGTCTTTTTTAGACTCACCTAAAAGTTGTACCATGAAAAAGTACTTAGTTATTTACAAAAATAGTAAAAAAAATTTACAGCTCATAAAAACACAAACTTGAGTTTTTTGCTACCTGTGATGTAGAAACGGCACTGTCATTCAAAGGGAAATTTAAAAAAGCAAAAAATATTTTGGAGATCTGAAAGGTATGTATAATTCACATACGGAACTTCATCCAAAAAATGGTGATGCAAAAACCTTTTTTGGAAAATTATTGAATTAAAATGGAATGACATAGGTATCCTGGAGTACAACTATTGTTTTATTTGAAAAGTGGAAGTAAATAAAAATTACATGAGTATACATATATATATATATATAAGTATTATATGAGTATTTGGCCACTATATGACCAAAAGTATATGAATGCCACCTTGTCCAACATCTTATTCTGAAACCAAGGATTTTACTATGAAATTGATCAGCCCATTGCTGCCAAAATAACCTCTGCTATTCTGTGAAAGCTTTCCTTTAAATATTAAAACATTTTTGGTGAGATCTGCTCCCATTCAGGTTGGGTATTTCTGTTGGGTTATCAGTGGGATATTCCACAAAACAGGATTTCCCACTTTGCTGGCCACTTAAGCCAAACTTGAAAACTGTCCAGTAGGAGGAGAAGTAAGTGACATTCCTGTTGGACCATATTTACATTTGACTTAAGTTATCTGGTTAACGAAAAATTCTTGCTTTGTGAAATACCCCCCAGGAGGGTATGCATGTGGCCGTATGCTTCACAACTGAAGTTTTGCTAATAAATATTTAGACCTTAGCAATCATGTCACTTGCAGTTGACTAACAAGGCAGAAATGCCGTGAATTGGAAAGATGGCATCCTATGATTGTGCAAGTGGAAAGTCAGTAACCTTCTTGTAACATCCATCCATTCTGTTGCCAGTGTTTGTGGCAGTAGATTGTGTGACTGTGTGCTTAATTATACACCCCTGAAGCTTAATTTTACAATTCCTCTAATTAATAGGGGTGTCCACATGCCTTTGGCTATGTCATATGAAAATGTTTGTGAACCTGTCTAAATTATCTGGATTCCTACAATAATCTCTGTTAAAACTGGATAGGCAGTATAGTTGCACACACCTTCCGGTTAAGTTCCAGTCCCCAGTTGTGTCTGTGTCAGATTTGTATGTTCTCCAGTTCATGTGGGATTTTTCCTGGTACTTGTTTTCCTAGCCAAGGACAGTTTTACATACATGGAATGTGGCATTTGGCCAGGCAGTTGACAGTGGAAACAACACTATTTTTATGTTGTCTACAACATCTTATTTCAACTTTATTTTATTTCTGTCCTTAAATTTTCTCAGAAGTGGTACATCCCACTGCGCAACTGGGCCAAGAGGGGTATCCCACTTTGGGAGCTGTAGGGGTGGATTCCGAACAACAGAGACTGATGGAGTTCAAGAATGTGATGAGCAGGACTAAAGTGGAAGACACTCTGTGTAAGAGCAAGCGGACACCAGACAGAAGAAGGGTCAGCCGAGAAAAGGAGGGCAGCATATAATGATTAGGAGAAGAATGGGGTGGATTTGTTAAAGGAAATCAGGAAATACTGACACAAGTGGCAGGTTGCGTGAGAGCCCGTAATTCTGCTTAAGGACACAGATATTAATCTTTGTTCTAAGAAGCTTTACAACTTTTGTTCACCTGTTGTTCACCATTTCTCTTTCTCCTTAGGTACCTATTTTAACGTGTTAGTGTACTACAGAGGAGTGAAGGTTCTAGAAAAGCTGGTGGAAAATAACGCTGGACTCAGGGTGGTGTTCAGGTAATGGAGAACATGGGAGAAAGTGAGAGAAATTGGTATTTGAGCAGACATGGCCTAATATTTCAGTGTATTTTCAATATTTTTCAAGCTTATTTAGTTTAATTGTTCTGCAGTCAGGTGATGAACATTGTGCTTGCATTGACATCTGTATAAAATTGTTATTCCTAAACAAATTAAGCTTGTCGTCTGCATTATATAACATGAAAAGCTTTATAATTTGGTTGTGATGGGCACAGTGGCTCAATGGGTAGTAGAATTGTTGTCTGTCACCTCTGCTCTTCATGTGAAGTTTGGTTTGGTTCTCTCTGTGTCAATTGAGTTTCTCTAGTTTTGTTATGCATTTGAAAGTCAGGCAGTTAGACTACTTGGTGTCCCTAAATCGCCCATAGTGTATGAATGTGCCCTGCGATAGTCTAGCATACCATACTCCTGCATTGTGCCTTATGCTGCCTGGGACCAGCTCCAGCAGCATCCCCCAGTGAGCAGGATAAGCGGTTAGAAAATTGATGATACTGTGAGAGCAATTTCCCTTCCTTCTTTAAAAACCAAACATCTTTTAGAACAATGAAGCAATGATTCATCAGTAGAAGTTCCTAAATTTCCGTTCACATTGCTGGAATCTACCTGAAACCTTTTCTATCTATTTTCATTTTAGTCCTGAACAGATGTATTGTGACCAGCAACTAGAGATGGTCATCCTGCCAAGTCCGGATCAGATCCCCATCCGCGACCAGACGCAGGCCCAGCTGACTAGGCGCATCCTGGAGAAGCTGGGGGCAGGACTGGAGGTCACCACGCAGGGCGCTGCTGTTTACGCGCTGCGACGCGGAGACAGTCACGTCTACTGGAGCCTGTGTAAGCACGATAGGAGCGGCGTGCCCCAAGAGGTCAGCAAACAAGGCAACCAGCTGCACACGCTGAAGGAATTCATCGCAGGTGAGTGAGACCTACGTTTCCGCTGTCTGTACCAAATTGGTGATGAATGTTTGCCTTTTTCTGTTCACATTAGCTCTCATTGTTAAAGGCCATAAAAGTGTTTGGGGAGTTCCATGACGATTGGAAAAGAGCACTGACTGAAAAAACAATAGAAGAAGTGGAACCAGCCATGAGTGGAATGCAGAATTTACCTTATGGTCCCCTATCTACCGTACGTCTCTGAAAGAAGTAACCATCAAACTTCCCTCTCTGCTCAGACCTGCTGGAATTCATGAAGAACAAAGGTCCATCACCCTCGTGCTCTCTTTTCTTCTGCCTGGGGGAAAAGTGGCCAGATCCCGCACAGAGACCTTGGGAGAAGAAGCTCATCACAGTAGAGGTGAGAGGGCCACGCACAAGAAAAGAGTGACATCTTGCCTGCTTACTTGTCTATCTGCATCCTTATGTCTCAACCCTGCCCACCTCTCAGTAACTATATTGTAAAAGAAGTCCCTGGCTTATCTTTTGAATGGTCAGGAGCCACGTGATGGTGGGAGGATCCTGTGGAAATCCAGTTCTGTCTTTTTTTCAGGTCAGCCTCACCTCTCTGGAGATGCTGAAGACAATTGCAGTGGATGGTGGCGCCTCCTCTCTGCAGTCGGTGGACCTGCAGCTTTCTCGCTCTCTCAGCATAATGAGCTCTCTGGAGGAAATGATGGATTTTATTTAAAAATCTGTCAGTGGAGTCTCTTAATATATGTAACATTTTTATGAGAGGAAAACTCCAAAAGGTATTGATCCAGACATCTGAGTTGAAACAGAGCAGTGGTACCTCCGGTTTGAGTGAGGCTTGCAGAGTCACAGATGTTTCTCAGTCTCATTTTCTTGCAGATATGACAGAAGTTATAGATTGACATTTGAGGAATGTCTCCAATAGGGACCAGGACAAATATGTATTAATATGACTGCAAACCAAATTGTAACATAGTGCCAAAATTAATGAATCTGAACAACCTCATTAAAATACAAAAACTGATAGTTGTGATTCTTTATTGATACATAAATAATCAGCAAGAGTTTGCAGTGAAGTGGTGCAATGTAATCCTATTACCAGTCTTCTCTCATACGTTAAACTTATAGTAAGTAAATTTTAGTTAGCTTTACTAGGTAAGAGTAGAATTTTGGAATGGGTCCATTCTAACCCTAATCTCTTTCATAGTGTTTTCAGTGGATCTCTCCTTCCACTTCATGTATCTTTTTTTTTTTAAACACTTAATGTAAAACATGTAGCTATGAGTCCATGCCCTTAACGTGTGTCCCCCTCGCTGTCATCCCCTGCTGAAGAATCATCCCTCAGCTGTTCACATAGCAGTGCCAGCCTCCCGTCCTCAGTCACGCTCACTGGCTCGATAATCTTGTCCCTTTGTGAGACCAGGCACAGAAGGTTAACACGTGGTTATTTAGAAAAATACTTAGCCCTTCCAAACAATGACCAGCAGTACAGATCTTTGGCTGTGTTGTGGTCACATATGACAGATGGATGTACTAACGGCACCCAAATAAACACACGCGTGTGCGGATGGACTTACCGAGTCAGCCTGTTAAACATGTGGAAGAGCTTGCGGGCCTCTTCCTCCTTCTCCTCCTCAGTCATTCCCTCCATTGGGTCTGCCTGGTTGTCCTCCACTCGCCCGGTCACCAGGTTGATCCTCCCCTTGGCCTGCCTGTACTCGTCGGTCTCAGAGTCAGAGTCGCTGGAGTACCACCCACTCGTCCCGCGTACCAGGACTCCCAACATTCCCCTGGCTCCCAGCAGGCCCCGGGCAGCCAGCAGGCCTGCCGCATTACCGTAGCCGGTGTACTTGACAAACCTGCTCACTAAGACAGATGTGAGTGAATATGTCAGAGTGCTGCCGATGGAAACATAAAATTAGCAATGGTGTTTTCTACCACTCACACCATGCATTTGTGTGGGGCCCCTGTTGGCAACAAACAGTCACTACACTCAAATAAATGTTTCTTACTTAGGAAATGCAAGCCGCATGTTCTGCTAACCAGCCATCTAGCTACAATCTTCTGATTCTACACACTAGCTGTTTATTTCGTCTGGTGGGCCCCAGAAACAAATTTTCCCCCGCATAAATTGACCAGTTATTGCAGCATTCTGCAGGGGAGGGCTTGTGGGGTCGGTACAGGTGAGTACCATTCTCCTTGCAGAGCACGAAGAGCAGCTCGGCAGCGCAGTGCTTGACGTCCGTGTCTACATGGGTCATCAGCCTGACCAGCCTGCTCTTCACAGTCTCCCCCTGCTCCGGCCTAGTGGCTACATCTCGCAGGGGGGGCAGGATCTGCGAGAGGACAGGTGCTCCACAGCTGCCACATGCACTCCAGCCATTGTTTATCACACATAACCAATCCGCTGCATGCATTCTTGCAGAGCGAGTCAGACATTTGATGTACGGTCTAAGTCTACGCAGACGGGAGACGGCTGCAGATGGAGTAGGAAGAGAGGGTTACCTGTTTCCTGAGATAACGTCGTGTTTCTCTGTGGACCCGGCAGCTCTCAGTTAGAAGATTAAGTACCGGTGTCAGTCTCTCCTTTAATTTATCATTCTGAGAATAAACAAAGAATGGTGATGCAGTTATTGCAACACTTGCCTAGTGATACAATAAAATGGTGGGTTTTTACCAATCTGTGGTGACCAAATATGGTTTTTCCCTCCTGCTTCTGCAGACTCGCACCCTCCCTTCAAGGATTTCGCCTCCAACATACCCTGCTCACTCGCTCCCCTCCATTCAGGCGATTCTGTCCCTTCTGCAGCCCTCGTCTCTTACCCTCCGCAGGCGCTGCTCCAGAAACAGAAGCAGGCTATGGACACAGTCCATGTTAAAGCCCTCCCATTCCAGTGAGCCCTCAGACAGGGGTACGGACAGCAGGACATTGAGATACTCCAAGGGGAGGGCAGAGAGCAGGTTTACTGTGTGGCTGAGGGATGGAGACATGAGTAATGCTGAGAACCGAAAGAAATAACAGGTAAAAGTCCAACGTTAGACAGTTTTCTACATTTTACTTCTGCAGTTCCTCTGTCCTCTCCTCTGTCTCACAGGACAACAACATGCAGTGACGCAGAATAGCAGCAAGGTGGCGATAGAAGGTAGTGCCTTCCTGAAAAAAAAAAGACCCAGAGATGTCAAAATAATCGCTGTCGAACTGAGAAATTGCAGAAAAATTGCTGGTACACGAAATTGCGTGTTCATCAGGCAGAACCATTTGGCGAATGTCCATTCAATAGAAAATTTGCTCTCACATGGTTGAGTGGCTGCCTGCGAATACAGCAACTGATGTTGAATAGGATCTTCAGAATCTCGATGGCACACTGGGACCACTCCAAAGAGACTGGAGGTAATGTGGGGTCCAGCAGCACATGATGATCACCTTTCCATTGCACCAACAAACACTGCTCCAGAGCAGTTGTTAGCAGGGACACGCCCCCTGCCTGAAAAATAAAGCCATGAATGAAGGGGAGACAGAAGGAAATAAAAGAGGAAAACAGACGGATAAACGTCTTAATTACCTTTTGAAGCTGGGCTCTCAGCTCTGGCCTCAATGCCGTCAGGAGAAATATGAGGCGCAATTCATAAAATTGTCCACAGGGAGGTGCTAGAGTGTGAATTCCTTGCACAAGCCTGTCTGATAAACCTGACAATAGACTGAGAGGGGCAGAGAAAAAAAGGAAAGGAGGAGGAAAACAAAGGTTTTATTGTCACTTTCTTACATCCTACACAAAATATAAATCTCTTCCATTCCACACCTTCCCATTCAGCTTCCATACCCTAGTACGCTGGCTCTCTCCTGTGCCCAGTGGCTGTTGTATACAACGTTGCATAGAGTCTTCATTGCCTCCTTCCTCCACACCTCGCCCTCTTCCATGTCCTCCTCATCGTCCCCCTTCGCCATGCGGTCCCTCTTTCCTCGGAGTAGACACCCGTGGGTGTTCCTCCTGGCGCGTGGGAGGTCATAGCTGTGGTCTGCCTCCCTGGCATGAGCACCCACTGTGCCACATCCGACAACGTGCCGCTCTCTGGCTTCCTGTACCTGATTCTTGTGGCTCACATCTGACCCAGCCGATTGGATCTCAGTGTTACCAGTCTCTAAACTGGTGCTGGAATCATCAGCATGGGAGATGAAGCTGTCAACCTCAGCATCGGCAGTGCTGCCACCATCCACTCCGGCAACTGCAGCACATTCTGTGTCAGCAGAATTGGCAGAGCGGCCACCACCACCAATCTCACACCAGGGGTCTGTGTCGCTGCCCTCCGCTGCCGCCTCGGACTGGGGGAGGGCACTTATGCCGCCCAGTCGGGCCAGTGTGAGCAGTGCACTGTCTGCCAGCAAGGGGCCCAGGGCCTGCCTATCCCTGGACAGAATGCGCAGGGTACGCAAGCAGACCTTAAGGATTCGTGGCTGGCACTGGGACCTTATGAACTGGATCAGGGCAGCTGCCAATTTCTGGGGGGGGGGGGAGAGGCAGCCTATCAGATGCTGAGAATGACTGCCTACGGAGAATGGTTATAAAATGGAAAAAGTACTTTTCCAAAAAATTACACCATCATTGGGAGGAGAATACAGGGTGTAATGCTTGCATAAAGCTGAAGGAACACGACTGACGCAGTAACAATTTTGAAAATATTTATATGTGTATGATTAAGTTTTCAAACTTTTATTGTTCAATCAAATTTAATGTCTTTCAAACTGTTCTGTACTTGAAATACTAACTTGTAATGCTAAGGAAAAGTGATTGGTAAAGAGATGGATGGATAGATGGAAGGATGGATGATGGATGGATGGATGGACAGATGTATGGATGTAAAAGCAGAGGCTAAATAATGGTAAATGGTTCAATCAAACTGGTAAATTGGTAATTTCTTTAATTCGCTTCGACTGTAATCAACCCTATGATACAATAAACTGCAATAAACTGCAAATTATTTTAACTGAAAGATCACTAGGTCTTAGTCTTTAAGTTAATCTAAGCAGAAAAATATAACACACACACACACACTACTATGCAAAAGTCTTAGGCAATGAAAGAAAATTATGTTTATATCATTATTGTGTTCATCATCACAGATTTTTAGCAATGTGGTTAGCGTTGTGTCTTGTCCATTGGGAAAATTTTCTCTCAAAGCAAACATTTTGCTCTGCATGTATAATGAATGACTGGGCGACTTCAGAACCTGGTGCTGGAGTGCTGATTGGAAGATGGATGGATGGATGGAATAAATGAAAAACTGAGACAGAGGGCATGAGAGTAATACCTCTCTTAGAATGAGGTCTGGGTCCTCAGTGTCCTCCGAGTCAACGTCAGAGTCGGGGACATACTCTCTTATTTTATTGCGCCTGAACTGCGGAGAAAAGAAAGTGTTTTGGGGCAGAGGAGGAAGTCAGTGATATTTACACTTAGAATGGACCGAAGAAACATTCGATATCCACACAAAGCAATATAGCACTGCACTGCTAATTTAATACTAACATTCCTTTGATATTGTTTTGATGAAACTTCATTCATTACAACACTGTGTGCAATGTTTTATACACAATGTAATATATATGACTGCGTGGATCACCTTTCCAGTGAAATAAAAACGCAATCTCTGGTTAAGCTCATGCTGCAATAATTTGCACCACCAAACTCTATTGTAGTAGAATTGGCAATAAAATTGCATTAGAATCGAGCTGTGTTGTCATGACAACAACCGGTCACTATGGAAGAGTGATAGAATGATGGAGTGTACCACCATATAATGCCATTATCGCGCTTTCATGAAACTGTTATGTTAATAGTGTGGTCGCGGTTACCTCCTCCAGTTCACGTTGCTGTTTAGTCCGTGAATTATTACAAGATGGACGACAGCGACCGGGAAAATAGAATACATTGAAATTTCGTGTGAAAAAAATTGTTAAGAAAGAGAAAATCTTATTAGATATACCAGATACAGTGTGACAGGACAGAGCCAGGGCAAAGTAAGTGAACGTGGCTAAGGAAGCATTATGCTAATTGTTTAATTAATCCAAAGTCTAACCCCCTAATAGTAAGAATGGCGTATCAGGGGCAACTGATACAGCAGAGCCACTAATCTTGGAGGGGGATGGGAGAGAAGGCTTCATAAACTGTGTAGTAAACGTAGAATGTGCAGGGTGTCAGCAGCTACGCACAGTGAATCAACGTTGCTGCTATTGAAGCTGAAATGCAAACCATTTATGCATCTTAAAGGACCCCAATTACTATACAAACACAAGCACAAATGTGGGTGTGCAGCCTGGTGTGTAATGCATTCGTCTATGTGTTTCTTAATGCAGATAAGGAGGAGTATCTCACATCGCTCCCCTAAGCATGTTTGGCTGCTGGCACTGCCAGTCTTCTGGGCTCTGCAGGATGGTGTAACAGTAAAGCAATACGTTCAGCTCAGTCGTGCTTTCTTTAATTTCGTCTTCACCTTCCTTTTCTCTCTCTCTTCTGCGTTGAAGAAAAAGCACAGGGAATACTGCCCAAAAAATAAATAAGATAGAATTGGAAAGAGAGAAAGAGTTCACTAGACATAGAAAGTGCTGGCAGATAATGCCGGTGCGGGCCTGAACCTCGTGTACCTCGTTGTTATATTTCTGGAGCTGCGCCAGGATGGCGTCCTGATCACCTTGCTTAATATTGTGAATAATCCTCTCCACGTCTTCCAGGTCCATGACAAACTCTACCGAAGAATAAGACCAATATTACAATTAAAACACCTAAATCTATTTTAAATGATGCTGACTGTAACTTCACTATCAGGCTGGGTATTTACCTAATTGCTATGCATGCAGATTTTTAAATGTGAAATCAAATGAAGTGTTATGATCCTGTTTGGTATTTTTCTGTTTCTTTCATTCATTCATCCATTTATTCATTTGCTCATTCATTCATTTGCTCATTCATCGATTTATTCTCCTCTTACCCCGTTCTTCTTCTTTTTTGTGACTCGTATTTTTGTGAGTGATTATATCCCGCAGTTCAGTACTCTATTACTTTCGCCGTTTCAGTTTATTATTCTTTTTTGTGCCTATGGTTTTATTGTTTTGTGCTCGCAGGTACTATTCTCTGCTCTTGCTGCTGTCCTGTGGCGAGTACTGCGCTCCGGCCCGATCTAATCCTGAAGTGCTGTAATTTACTTGATGATTGACCTGCTCCAATCTAATCCCCCCGCCTATTCTGGGTTCGCCTTAGTTTGGTTTTTTTTTCAGCATCTGCCCTTTAATACCCTTTAAAATCTCTCTCCCATTTAAAAATATAACTGTTGGAAAGTTTAACTATAACTAATACGTTAACATCGAATGAACTGTTGCTTTACCGTTTGATATAGTAATGTAAATCTTTAAGTATACGTTACTAGCAATTTAGAGATCATCTATACAAAAAACTACATTTCCCCCTCTAACAGAGAGAAAATAGCCAACCACATTAAAGCCTCATGCTTATTTATTGAAAATTAAACAAAGGTCAACTGAGTACATAATAGCATTACAAGAACAACAGCTTACGAGGAAAAACACCACGGGACACTCCAGTCACAAACGTACTTTTCTTTGACAACAAATATAAAACCATACATCTTTTTCTATTGTACTTTTTTGTTATTGGTACTATATTCTGCAATCAGTGCATGCTCCTTACCTCATTATATTCGTTTGTATGTTCTACATCGGTGTGGTCTTGTGCTGCTTTACAGAGTTTGTGCTGTCTCTGGCTCCCTCGTGTGGTAGAACTATAAACTAGGTGCCTCTAATGCTACGGTTTCAAATTCAGTACAATTTGTGCCGTTAATCACTCACTGACAATTGTCATAATTTTTTTACATATTAAATTAAAACTGTAATTCAAGCCTTTTGTATACTACACCACTTAAATTTGGAACAAAGGAGCCATGTCTGAATTATTGAATTTTGACCAAGTGCATCAGTGACGTACCATAAAGTCAGTATATACAAAGCGATTTAGGACCATCCTTCTTAACTGCTTGTACATCATGCCTTAAAACGAGCACAAAGATGCAATAAAAAAGAGTTAACTATATTTCTTATAAAAATATATAATAAAAATATACCAAATTTGCGTTTCCTTCAAATTAAGCTATAATAGGTAGCACTAAAAATTGTTTAATCATTACAAAATAAATAATTTAACAGTTCTTCCATTTTTTTGCACCAAGAACTTTTCAAAAATAAGTCAAACTTGCAAAAATGATACTGATGTCAAAATATTGACCCATCCAGGAGTTCTGCTAACCGTGACTTGAGACCTGTGATATCCAAGGAGTCCCTGGACTACAATTTTAAAAACTTGTCTCTAGTTAAATTTTAATGTCCATTAAAAGATAAATTCTTGTGCTCATTTATAATTCATGGCCTTTGTGTTTCAGCTCTTGTTGGAGTTAAAACGATAGAATCAGAGGCCTGTAAATATTCTCAGTTTTGAGGTAAAGGGTAACATTGAAAATATTAAATATCCATGCATTGCTTCACTGGGAATGACAAGTTCATTATGAGGCATCTGCATGAAATGCTGAGTTCCTGGTGAACTGCTCCAGTCAGGAGTCACATCTCATTTTGACTTCCTCTGCATGCTGCACTGCACCCTTCACACCAGGCCTGCAAATTCACTTCCATCATTTTCTCTTAATACTTTCATTCGTGGACTATTTAGCTGGTCTTTTTATTTCCATAACTTGTTATTCTTTTTAATTTTTCCTCTCACTGTTAATTCTATAAAGATCCAACGTTTCCATACCTGGTCAAGAGGATCGGCAATTATGCTTTTACCTTGTAAGTTAATCTCCGGTTGTTGGAATGCAAACCTCAGGCATATATAGATAATTATGTAAGTTGTGATAGAAAGACAGAGGATGTTTTATGCTTAGTTCCTATTAAGAGAATAAATGCTCACAAAAATGTCTAAATAGATTAGTGTTTATGTCATTCTCCTGTTCGAGGACGTGTCATTTTCCACTGCCTTGTCATTAACTCTTTCATTTGTATTTAAACATTATTGCACTTATGTAGCAGGTGAATCTCATATTCATCATTTTCACACCAGGACCTGCTTCATGTATGCAAATGGTTTTCTAATAAAATCATCAAGATATATTATTGCTCCCTGCGATGGGCTGGCCCCCCATCCTGGGTTGTTCCCTGCCTCGTGCCCATTGCTTCCGGGATAGGCTCCGGACCCCCCGCGACCCGGTAGGCTAAGCGGTTTGGAAAATGGATGGATGGATATTATTGCTCCACAAAGATTCACAGGAATCAGCCTATTCCTCAGTTATTTTGATATTTTTTTCCCTTCAATTCCCAAATCTAACCTAGGGCCTAGTTTTCAAGTCAAGGAAAACTCCTAATCTGATGAAAGAGAATCGCTGAAGTCTTTAATTAAACTGAACTTTTTTTTCCCATCATTTGCTCCTACCATCCTGTAACAAAAGATCGTACAGCTCCACCAGAAGGGTCTCCCACAGGGTATGGTGGTCTAATGAAGTCTTAAGAAGCCTAGGTGAGGTGTCAGTGCAGCAGTGCCTGTAGAATCCATTATGGCAGTTTCCCCCTTTAACATCTTGCCACTTTACCTTAAATTCTGAGCTTTTTTTAGATATGTGGTAGTAAAAATAAAATGCAGCTGTAGCAGTACTTTATTTATCCCAATTGGGAAACTGGATAGTTTTCACCCCATATTGCTCTAAATGACACACACACACACACACACACACACACACACACACACACACACACACACGTAGGGTATACCTATCCTTATGGGGACCGCTCATTCACTTCTAT
>JAODJX010000097.1:33220990-33244562 GCA_026776945.1 Isichthys henryi | reverse complement strand
ACCCACCCCCCCTTGCCTCAGGCACTGCATCCAGCTGCACGGAGCAATTGAAGGTGACAGGGGCAGGGAGTGAGGGAGGGAGGCATGGCGGGAGGACGCGTCACAGTGTCACCTGGGGCTACACAACAGTGGAGAGAGCAAGGGAGAGAAAGAGGGAGAGGAGAGAAGAGACAAAGGTTGGGCGCTAAGCAAGCGCCTTGCTAATTTGAAACAAGGGGAAGAAACTTGAGAGAGGCACACAGACTGGAGAGTGTCAGAGACTATATTTACCATGACGATATATATATTTTCATTTATATTGTCTATATGTGCTGTCACTGCTATTCTTCATACATTGGCCACCCTTTAAGCAAATTCATTTTGCCCCCTCACTCCCCCCCGTACTGTTTTTTGTTTTTATTTTACAGACTTGATGAAAATGTGTCCCGGCATTGTTGCTATGGTGACCGCTCAACTTCTCCCCCCCCTTCCTCAGTTCATCCCCCCTTCCAGCGGTAAAAAAGAGAGGATGACAGGAATAAACTAACAAGAGACCAAAAAAATGGTGCCCCAAAGCTACACAAATCTTTGTAAGTGCACACGCGTGCACACTAAGGGGCACACTCAGACACAAACACACCCTCGTATACACACACACGCTCACGTATGCAGAAAGGTACACTGCACTGAAAATATGTGAAACGCCAGACCTCAAGGAACCAAAGAAAAACTTATATAAATATGGAAACTCCTAATAATGCTTGCACATACAAAAATATTCTGTATAGGACACAGGAAATTGCATGCGTTTGGATATACCCAGATAATCTTGGATATTGTTCTTATCTTTATTTTTCTCACTTGTGTTCTCTCTTTCCTCTCTGTTGTTTGTCACTTTAGCCCCTTCTCTCAGGCAATCCTCTGAAGAAAGTGACAGAGAGAGAGAGGGACAGGGAGAAAGAGAGAGAGAGGGAGCGTAGCGTTTTGTCAACCGGAAATAAAACAAGTTGGCACCCTCCTACCCCTGCCTTATTCTCACGTTTCCTTGTCCCCCATCTCCCTTTATCTGCACAGAGATATTTTTATACCGTTGTCCCTCTTATTGCTGTGTTCTGCTATTCATGTCCTCTTACCAACCTCATTTTCCCTGCATCTGATTATTTAGAAAAGGATAATCGGCGTTATCACGCTGCCCTTGCTCTGACAGAAGGGTCAAAGTAATTATGTTACAGTGCTGTGTACAGTATACATGTATGTCACGTCGCCATGATGTTACACGACAGAACGCAGCAATGCACATAAAGTATTAATGGTGGAGCTCAGACATGCAGTATACTATGCAGTCATTGACTGTAAATATTACCATGATTATACAATTATGCACCACTGATTAAACCCAGGTTTCACCTTTCTAAACTTTTGGTTCTCATTCTTGCAATGTTACCTACATGCATAGCCACCTAAATCAATGAAAAATGTCCCCACATCTGACCAAAACTGAAAATGCTGGTTCAGACACATGCTTCTGTTGTTTAAGGGACTCTCTGGCTCTGCTCACTCGCTGAAGTTTAATTTGCTCAGAAATGTGCAATACAAATAAGGTGAGTAAAAAATGCAACCCTTTGGCATTAATTTATGCATGTACTGCATACGGCAATTCTGGGTAATTCTCATTAGTTATGTGCTCTTTTTAAAATTGTTCTCCGAGCAAAGAGAACCTGAGGAAGTAGAAGGACAGTGAGATCATGGAGGGTATACTATCGGTGGAAAGTGAGGCAAGTTAAGAAAATGTGGACCAAAGCCTGGCACTTCTTCTTTGCCTTGCAAATTTACTAAAAACTTGTCAGCGTAGGAGTGATCTATAGCTCTGCTGTGTTTTGTCCATTTCCAAATCTACTCTCCCTCTCTTTTAATGAAATGATCTTTTGTCACTTTTCAAAATGAATTCGCCACATTTTTCTTCCACTAACGAACATCTAATCTACGTGTAACTGCTCCCCGGCTTGTTTCACCTCCCCCTTTTCTTTGGCATTAAGTTCAAACTTGACACTGACATTGACTCGCTGTGTCACTCCTCTCTTCCACTTTATCTCTCCTTTGCCCTCTCTGTCTCTCCCTCTCTTTTCTCCTCTCTCTCTCTCTCTCTCTCTCTCTCTCACACTCTCTCTCTCTTTCCATCGCTCCGAGGACAGGAATGCCCGCAGACGTGTTTCTTTCTCTCTCCCTCCCTCCCTTTCTCCCTCTCTTTCGCCCTGTCTAACTCTCTCCATCTCTCCTCTCTCCCTGCATCTCTTCTCTCTTTGCACACGTATAGTCCATTGGCAACAAAGCAAGAGGAGAGACGGACAGGCATAGGCGGAACAGGAATAGAGCACTAAGAGAGAACAAGAAGATCTGGGTTGTGCTTGTCTTGCATTTATTCAAATCATTGCCATCAGTTGGTGAGTTGCTGTTTAATGTTAATTTTGCATATTAGAATCAGTCAAGAATTAGGACAGTTGGAAAAAAGATGAAACTGAGACAAGGAATGTGTGAGGCATATAGGGACTTTAAGAGTTATCAATTAAGACGGAGGCATGGAGAAGAATTGCACTTAACAACTAGTGGATGGTACAGAGATGTTAGTATGTTAGAGGCACCAGAAACATGCATAAACAGGACAGAACTTGACTTTTGGCAGAAGTGCTAGAATTCGCATGTTTGTGTGTGATACTATTTAATTTTGATATTTACTTTTTTATATTATGTTTTTATATGTAGTTTTGGTTCTGTGCAAAGCAATATTTATTAACATAAGTAAGTAATTTTGAATGAATGCATCTGAACTTTCTGTGGTTGTAGCTGCCTGCTGCATGGGCTGAATGCAGATTGCCAGTTTGACCCAAGTCACTGCCAGTAATGTCCACATATTGACTGTGCACTGAGACACACACACTACTGTATGTGTTCATTATGAATGTGGTGAAATTCCCAAATAGCTGGCAAGCGTGCCGAAACCGGCTGTCACTTTCCGAGTCCAGTGCCAGCTTACTCTAGTAGAAAATGCCGTTACCACAATAGTAAGCTGTATTTTCTTTTTCTCATTCTCCACAGGTCTGTTGGTCTCCACTTGGGGTGGGGAGAACAGGGGTCAGGGGTCAAAGGTAACAGGTCAAGGCAAGGTGCTGATTTTTTTTTTCTTTCAGGCTGGGGGTTAAATATAATGTATGAAAAATTAACCATGTTAAATCTACAAAGTGGGTCCACCTGGACTGGACCAAACAACTGGTACCACGAATCGAATGCGGTGCCTTCCCAGCATAACACAGGTGAGCTTCCTTGGTAGAAAACAAAAGTAGAGTGTCTATGTGAAACACAGGCAAGCTTGTGTGTATGTTGTAGTTTACACAGCCCATTTGGACGTAGATCACTGCATTGGTGACTGGAGTGAGAAGCACCTGGTTCCGCTTGGCTGAGCTGGATAGTTCTGTCAGTAGTTCTGTCAACACCGACATGAATATCTGTGCAAATATGAGCGAGAGTTTTATCAGCCCCGACTCAGAGCTCTTAAGCTTTTCTTATTCTGGCAAAAATTGCAGAATAACTTGTTTTATAACCTAATCGTGACATAGGGTATAGAAAAGAAAAGTCAGGTCTCTGTGGTCCATTTTGGTTGTTTTTGTTTTTAATAAGTACTCATACTATAACTCTTTCGCTGCATATTAAATCATCTATTTTTTTGCTGTAAGTTTCTACCTCTTGGTGAAAGTCTGCTTGAATGACCTGTCCAGTTCATCTTCTTTGTCTTTCCTTGTTTTGCAGCCGTGCCGGAAGGTTGTGACGTGGAAGTGGACGGAGGAATGGGGGTAGGTAGAGGAGTGCGGGGAGAAAGGGACGACGGAGAAGAGTCTCAACTTCGACTGCAGCTCAAGAGGAAGTTACAGAGAAATAGGACCAGTTTTACTCAGGAACAGATAGAAGCTCTGGAGAAAGGTCCGTTATATATTTTTTATTTATTGAGTTTTTTTTAGGCGATGTCATATTTTCCAAAGTAGCTGTTCAATGCCTGCTCTGCTGACTTGTCACAGGAGCTCCCTGTGGTATCATTTGGAGCTCTACAAAATTATTGCTGTCTAATGTTATGCTGTATTGTTATGCTGCTTTTTAAATGGCATTCGCCCCTTCACTAGCCTAAAGATAAATGTCAAAATGACCCACTTCTTCTGCTCTATCAGATCAACACAGTGGTTGAATTGGGTTTTGCTTAGATAGTCCTGTGAGACTAACTTGACTTGGAATTAGATCTGTCTTTGTGCATTGACATCGACTTCATGGATCATGTAAGCTGGTCTTGTCACCACCAAATGCTTCTTGCACTCAGAATTCGAGCGGACGCATTACCCTGACGTTTTCGCACGTGAAAGATTGGCGGCCAAGATCGATCTTCCAGAAGCACGGATCCAGGTACAGAATTACCTTCTTGATAAGCTTTTCGTCCGATGACCTTATTGAAAACGCCATGACTTTTTATCCATCAAGCATATCTGTGAGGGTAGTTACGCAGTCCATTTGGAGATATGGGACGTTTTGGGTTCGTTTTCTTTCTTACCCCACTACCAAAGTACTTTTATGGCCGCATAACTTGTTTTATAACCTAATTGTGACATAGGGTATAGCACCAAACTTTCCTAATTTAATATGCAAATCCTGACCCATATGACCATCAGCTGACCATTACAGCTGCCCCTCTTGCTGATTGGTGGACAGGTGTGGTTCTCCAACCGACGGGCTAAGTGGAGACGGGAGGAGAAGCTACGCAACCAGAGGCGGGCGGGTAGCGGCACGTCCTGCTCCCGACCCCACGGCACGCTTGGCGCCTCGTTCGGCTCAGCGGTCTACCACCACCAGCACAGTGCTAGTTCAGGTCCGCGTTGTCCCCGGCTCCTGCCCTGAGCTGCCCTCTCATGGCCCAGTTCAGGCACCTTATGAGGCCCATGCGTGAAAGTTATCGTCAGAATATCAAAATAATTATTCTCTATTTTGTAAGATGTGAAAGCTAATGGTACCTCTTGTGCAGTAATACAGACTACTTAGATTTTCTCTCAGCTAATTGTCATGGCCCTATACAACAAAATGGAGTAAGAATTGTTGATGATGATCAGTTTATGTATAATGCACATTTTTATGCATTATAAATGGTACCATGTGCTCTGAATGCTACAGAATTTATATGTTAATTAGCCACATGTCTTTAATGTTATGTCAAATGATTAACTAAAATAATGGCTGCTTTACAATGTGTGCCATGCCCTACCTGTGGTGAAAAAGATGCCCCAAAAAACTGTTTAAATATTTAAATTTGCTATATTTAAATTTGAGACGGCATTTCCAGGCATGCTGTCAGATTATCGTATTGCAATATTTACCCTATGGGTCTTGCTGTCTTCAAGTGAATTGTGAAAATTGCATTAATTTCATATCGCACTGCCAGTGTGTATGAGCTGTAGCGTACCCTGCATGTAATGTCGGTGCCCTTCATTTATGAATTTTGGTAGCATTAGTTATAAATATGCCACTATCTTCACTGCGAGTGTGTGCACTGAATTTGCACTTTGCGTTCCTGTCCGTTCCTCAGGCTCCATGGTGAACCGTAACGACTCGTCCCTCTCAAACTACAGCGCACTCTCAGTCTTCTCCGGGGTCCAGGTGATTTCTGCTTTTATTGCCTCTCTGTCCTGCAAGTACTTGCACTGTTGTGATTCAACTGGAATTTGCAAACACCTTGCAGCACTGTGATTCCAGTGTGATTTTCAGGAGCTGTACTGATTACATCTCTGGTATTGGATAGGAATAAAATTAAAATCTCAATAATAATTATTATAATTATAATTATAATTATAATAATTATTATTATTATTATAAACATTGTCATGCCGCTGCTTGAAGCAATTTCAATAAAAATGATAAAAATTGAAATATAAATTATACAATTAATTTATAAAAATATAAAATAAAATAATATATATTAAAATCCATTAAAATGAAACAAATAGAGAAATGAAACAAGGAATATAAAAAGGCTAACTGAGGTTTTTTAAAGGGCTTTAAAAGAGGAAGTTGATTTAGTCTCTGAATTTAAGTGCAGAGCATCTTCAACATTCTGGCACCCAGGTACATTAGCTACAGAGACACATTTCCGGCTCATATTTAGTATTTTAGATCCTAAGGGTTGCTTTGTTGGTAGATATAACAGCGAGTTTTATTGATCACATCACGAATTGAGCTGGTTATTACGGCTGACCGCTGAATGAGCACAACCGAAAAAACTGTCAGAAAGGTGAAAACTTCCACTGTCATAAGTGACAGGCACGGTTCCATGATCGACCCTTAGCCTCATAGATATGTGGCCGGCTTTGTGCATGTGGAATAACATGTTTGACGGAGAGATCACAACCTGCGACTGAGGTGTCTGTTTGTGTGCATTGACCAGAGTGGAAGGATTAATATAGAGTTAGAAATGTACTCTGGATTAAAGCTGACAAAAGATAAGACAAATAAAAACAAATGTTTTATTAGTGAGCTAATTCACAGAGTGAGCACCATCATTGACACTCAAACTAGCTTTGAAGAGCTTTTATTGTGAAGTGTTTTTCAAACAAGGGGTATATTTATATGGTGTCAGGGTGACTCGGTGGGTGGCCTCATATCTCTAGGTTTGGGGCTATGGATTCCTATTCTGCTCTGTGCAGGGGGAGTTTGCCTGATCTTTCAGTGATGCTCCAAATGATTCCTCTGCATAGTCTGGGTTCCTCCCACAGTCCAAAGACATGCAGCTAGGTTAATTGGCATCTCTAAATTGCATGTTATGTGCCCAGTGATGCACTGAGATCACATCCTGGGTAATCGCATAGGTGATTAATGGCTGGAAGATTTGTTTATAGCTACCATTATAGAGGCAGAGACCTAACTTTTAAATTTCATTGATCTTATCTGTTTACTGTCCTTCTCTCACAATATCCTCACCATGTCTCTTTATCTCTCTTCACCTTGTCTGTTTCTTCTTCAGTCTGTGCCCCCTCAATCCACCCCCTCTTACTCCTGTATGCTTCCTTCATCCCCCTCTGCCCCTCGGAACTTTGACTCACCCCCTTATTCCTCTCCTCACCTGCCTCCACCTCCCTCAGCTAATTCCAGCACAGGTGAGCGCGCCTGTTTATTTGATGCTTTGATCGCGTGTTTCAGTCGTGCTGTTGGATCTGCTCTGTTCAATAACTGTGCAGCTAAGCAGCTCACTTACCCATCACCCGTGTTTCATTCCCCATAGGTCTAATTTCTCCGGGAGTCTCAGTACCAGTCCAAGTTCCTGGGAATGAACAGAACTTGGGTCAGAATATGGGTCAGTACTGGACCAGGCTTCAGTAGAATAGTGAGACGGTGGTATAGAGGGAGGGAGACACAGGAGGTGATACACAGTGAGAGTGAATAGAAGCACAGACATGCTCACTCTGTGGAGGAATTCAGCTGCGAGGGAGACAAAACACACACTGGGAGAAAGAGCAAAACTTAAGCCACGGCAGGGGAACCTCATAGCTATGTTCAGGGAACGATGGTCCCATACCAACACAAACCAGTAGCCTGCTCTGGTTAATTCGGTGTTCATACAACAATCACAGCTCTGCATAAAACTAGTCCTCTTCACGAAAAAAGTTATAGAAAATGGTTATCAGATAATCCACCACCAGTCCATTATGAGGTAGACAGATCGAGTTTTGCCTTTACTATTTAACCTACAGAAACTAAAGTAACTCTTTTAAGAAAGTTACTCCTCAGTAAATTTGTGGCCATATATGAGCAATATATCTCATTCCAAATGTAAAAAATGAATTGAATAAGCCCATCTTTAATGCAATGTCCACGTTATTTAATGCATATGTCATATATTTAACACACATGGAGTACTTCCATGAACTCTGCTCGCCTCATGGTTACTAACTATTTGTTGAATACAAGCTGAACTTTTAATAAATCATTTCTGGGTATGAATATATAGAATTGCTTCATGCATGCATTGATGTACAAATACTGGAATGGAAGCACAGTTACACATGCCAGTTGGCCAGCCTAATGGTTTCGAATCAAACTGATTTGCATATTTCAGCGAAATCAAGCATTCCTATAAAATAATTACAAAACTGGAATAAATTTGATGATATTCCTTCTACTGATTCTTAATCAGTGCATTTATATGGCCGTGTCTTCTGGCTGATCCAATGTATTCTGAAAAATACTTTTCTTCTTAACGACAAGCGAAAAACAATCCCTTTTTGTCTATGCAAAAAAAGTCAAACTCCTCCTTTTTAAAGCCGACTTTCTATTGATCACTGCATGAAAATGCTGTAGTTTTGCTTGGGTTCCTATCACTATGTCACTAGAAGCTATAAACCCTGACCTTGGCTTTTTAATCTTATCACTCATGGTTATTGGTTCATTGTATATGGATTTGCTACATGGTCAAAAGGCCTACCTTCCTGCTAATTTAAATATGAATTTTGAATTTCACACATTGTGTCATTGTTAAAAAATTGAATAAATTAAATTCTAAAGCTCTATTCATATGGAATTAAAATGGAAGATTAGGGGTGGCATCAATGCTTAATTCGGATCTATATGAAAGGACTAGCTAAAGTTTTTCCTTTAAGGCATTTATCGCTGTAGTTGTCTTGGTTTGGCACGTTCATTGATACTGAATATCTTTGGGATGCGAATGGTAACAGGCTTAGTAAGTACACAATAGCAAATTATTAAAAAAGATAAAAAAGACCAATTAAATTGTAAATGCAAGGCTTACAAAAGCCAACTCCTCTACATCTGGGATCTGTCAACATCTGAGTCAACTGAGGCTTGATGTTGGAAGAGTTGGGAACCAAATGGTATGGAGTGAAGTACTCCTCACTCCGCACAGTTTAAATTTTGTGAAAGGAGAAAAACAGGGTTGTCATGAGCACGACCTGTAAAGGGAGCATTGGCAGTGCTCGGGACGTGCTTCAGAATCGGTGTGTTTCTGCACCGGCTTAATGTTACGGCTGAGTGACAGAGTGGCATTTATGATGGGCACGTGATTAGGGTGCTCCCCTCAGACCTCCTTCTTCTGACACTCCTTCTTTTGCAGGGGGCTCAAACGAGCATTTTTGCATGACAGTAACTACAGATGAACATCAGTACATTGACTTGGCTCACAGTCGTCTCTGTTCTCCTTTGAGAAGTTTCTTGTTGATATGTGCAAACAGGCAGATGATGGATGATCTTTCTATATTGTTTCTATATTCTATGTTCATGGAAACTCAGTACATTTCTTTGTGTATAATTGAGATCCCAAGGTCACATTAGCAAATAATATGGTTCTACTGACTGACATTTTGAAAGAAAATCATTTTTTGCTGTTGACTGCTTCAGTTTATTTTATTAATATATTAGAACTAAATACCACTGTCGACCCCAAAATAGTAAATGCTGAAATATACGCAAAACATTTTTCTTTAATTATTCATAAAGAAGAAAATATGTTCAAATTCTTGCTAAAACTGTTGATGCTAAGTAGCCAAATGCAAAAGAAGGTAGATCTAACTAAAATACAATTAGCCAATGACAATGAGCCAGAATAAAAAAAGCCAATGACAACCAAATACTGACACCAGCCAGTAAAAAAGAGACTCTCAGGTTTGCAAGCACTCGAAAATAAATAGAGTTCCATTCAGCCAAAAATATTTTATAACAGAAAAATGACAATCATTAGTATTGGCTGAAATACTTGAGGGAGTCACTTAAGTGTGTAAAGCTGCCGATGATGACAATCAAACATGGATCTTTAACAGCGAATGACAATCAAAAACTGAATAATTTGAATCAAGGATGTTTCTTTATTAAAAACGTGGCTAAGTTCAGTCATTCAGAGGTGAACTTTGCACTGGATAAATATGTTTTGCTGCAGCTGTTTCTAATTTCTATACAGAATGTTTCCAGTCATATCATATATTATATGATTACATCAAAAAAGAATTTTCTCTCAGAGAAAAAAACTAAACTTTGCCACAAACAATACGTTATATTTTCAATCTGTTCCTTAGCGGTTTCGGTATAGTTCTTGCCAGTTAGCTTTACAATGGTGTAAAATATGGAATCGACATGAAATATGAAAACAAAGAGGTTTTGTTCATTTCCTCTGACTGGAATCATTAATATTATTAATATTATGTTGGACCGTCTCTGGCCTTTCTCAGCATCTCTCTTCTGTTTGGCATTTCCTCTATGCATTTTAGGCAGATTCCCTGAATTTTTGGATACAGAAGGTCCAAACAACATTCTTTGTTTAAATGAGAACGACCTCGTTTGATGGCTTTCTGGGAGCAATATGTTGTCTCACAATTGTCTATCATTTTTCAACTGAGTTCATACCTGGTCCATTCCCAGGCCAGGGTAACAAGCGGATATTCTTAGCTCCCAGGAATTGTTTCGCAGTCAGTGTGGCACGGTGCTTCATCTTGCTGGAAGATGTCACTGCTTGGAAGTGGCTTTGAAAATACTATGATAGTATTTCTGGCAGCATCTTCTCCAGAGCATTGATGTATAAGCCATGTATATAGCTTTCATGTGGATTTTTTTGGGGGGTAAGGGGTGGGGACTTTTGGGTCAATTCTGCAATCCAATATATGTGTAATATATATATATGTAAAAATTCTCTCAATGTGTCCTCCCTACCCATCACTGAATCTACAGCTGTGTGGTATTTCGTTTAGTTCGTCTGGCCAATATTTATGTTTATGCAATAAGAATCAGTAACGTCGTCACTGAAAGGAATTGCAAAACTACTATTATTAGCAATAAGCTCATGTCATTGCTGTGTGATTCTGATATTTCTTACATCACTGTACTTTTTCCCTGTTGACTGAAATTTAATTATTTTATTCTTATTTGTTACTGCTGCTTCATGTTAAGTGTGTCAGACTGTGACATGATCTAAGTTAATCTTTGTTTTTTGTGTTTTTATTGTTAACCTTTTTGCAAAACAGTTATGAAATAAAAGTCTAACTCTGTGGAAATATATTCGACCAGAAGTTTTTCTATCATTTATAATTTAAATTTCACAAAATAGCCAAAATTATCAAAGTAATTGACAATACAATGCTACAGATAAGCAACGGTATTAAATGGTAAAATGTCAGTAATGATGAAAGGGGATGACAAGCAAAGAACTAAATTACTTTTCATAACAGTGCAGACTTAGGGGAGAGAGACTTTTTCTCAGTCAATTTCCAGTTGTATTTCCTGCTTACGTGACTGTAACCCTTTCCTGTTTTTGTATCTCTACTGAAAATACTGTAAAAACAAACATGAAATTGCAATGACAGGAGGCTCACATTCTTCCCGAAAGACAAGTGCAAAGATACATTAGATTTCATTCCTGTGGATGAATTTTTTGACTGAATTAATAAATTTTTCATTAAGTTCCTTGTTATCTGTTGAAGAAACAACACATAATGGAAAGCATCTTAAATGTTTAACAATGAAAATGTTACCACATGAGTCTGGAGACCACAATGTTTCCACGAAGCCTTTTTTCCTTGGAGCTTCGATCTCTGCACTTACTCAGTTCGGCTTACTCTTTGTGTAGGAATACTGATTTACAATAGATGGTTGCAACAGTTTGTTAAAATTACGAATACATATATTTTTCCACACAGATTCACTACATTCATTTCCTTTTATACATTCTCCTGCCTTTGATGGATGCACTCTTCGCTCTTGTTTTCTTGTATGCATCTAAATTTATTTGCAACAGGAAAATGATGAGTATCATTTGAGTTGAGGCTAACAACCTGTGCAGTTAATTATCGAGACTGAAAAAGATAATGAAAATTGGACTTTTTTGTAGATTACTGCAAGGGAGTCATATAAATTATTCCCTCTGGATTCCATTGCAAACAGACGGCCTTGAAAATCATTTTATCTGTTTGTACATAGAGTTTACTCTTCCGATCTGTGTTCTAGCTTGATAATTGTACCGACTTCCTCTGGTATCCCATTTCTTACAAATGTTTCTTTGACATTTCACATTATTTCAATTGAGTTAATATCTCCTAAATTATAGTTTGGTATAGCTTGTAAACGATGGTGAAGAAGAGAGTTTGATATTGGGGGGTGGGCAACAAAATTAAAATATTTCAGGTCTATATGTGCCCTTGAGAGGTAAAGTGGGCTATCCCACATGTCAGTCAAAAATGAGTTTAGTGTCCAAAATTAATTATTGAGGGTCTATCTATCTTTTAAATATACCGAGATCTGTGCTACCTATGATATATATATATATGAATTGTAGGGTATAGGCACACTGATTTTTTGAAAAAATTTCAACTTTGGAGCAACGTAGTTTTTGTGGGATAGCTCACTTTACCTCGCAAGGGCACATTTATTTATGTCCACCTGTTCATGCTGGTTCCTACCTGTAAAGATCTCAGTTAAATTCATGTGTAAATGCCTGTTTGGATGCTTTACACACTTGGCCATTCATAAAACTTATTTATATGAATTTCTCCAGTTTTGCCTTAAAATCAAAGCACTGCCAAACATTTAGTTTGAAAACTCATGTTCCCACTTCATAGCAGTCCTCTCTTTCGCTCTCTGTCTTGTGTGTTGTTGTTTCCTGTCACAAAGGAAGGGCCTCACCCACCAACTCTCCCTATTGGCCTAGATTTGGTCAACTCCAGTGATTCTGGGATAGATAAAGCCAGAGGGGGAGATAGATAATGTGCTCGGGAGACACAGAACAGGAGATATAGAGAGGGCACAGCAAAGTTTTTGGAAGAACGTGAGAAACAGTGCGACAGCCTGTTTAAGAGACAATACTGTGTCTCTCCTTCAATAAAATACCATGGAGAAAAAAGATGAGGAACAAGGGTTCAGGTAAGTGCAGAAAGGGAGTAACAGCAACTGAAAAACGATAAGGGGGAAATCATAGGCTATACAGGTACAGGTTCTTGTTGCATATATTGGAAGACTGTTGTCTCTTTTTGTTATTAATTAATGTTATATGCATTGAACTCATTTTCAACTGCATTTTGGCAGTTCATACGTATCTCACATTCATGTTCCAGGGTTAATATTCTGAAACATACGGGACGGACAACAAACCACGATCCTACTTCTTACCACCTGATCTCCTTCAGTCTCTCTATCCTGTCTCTCCCAATCCTTGTACCGGTGTTTAAGTTTCCAGCGACACTGGACAGAGCTTGGGAGGGGCAGGGCTGAGGGTTTTACACGATATAGAGGGATCAGTACTATTTCAGAGATTGGTGGTATTATGGTTCCCATGGTCTTAGGGTACAGTGCGTAGAGATTAGTGGTTCTTCATATTCCAGATATATGTCTCACATTTTTGTGATTGTCGATGCTATTCTTTATGTTTACTAATAAACACTACATGTGAAAATTTATGTTGTGTCTGGTGATTAATTTTTGCTTGCAAAGTGCTAATCACATGTGTTCCTGTAATACTAACATAATATTTAGTTGGTTTCTCGTAACATTACAGTGATACATGTATCGGTCTCATTTCAACAAACACTTTTGTGAACCCTTAAAGGTTAAAATGGAGTAGGGCAGTTCCCTATATTAAGATGCAGATCGCGTACGGGACGCTTTTATCGCCGCTTTAAGGCGGTCAAACAGGATCCATGTCTGACATGCGCAGAGCCTGAAAGCAGGAGACGAAAGGGAAACTGTAAATCCGAGAAATTGCTGGGAAATTCATTTATTTCAGTTCCCCACTTAATCGTTTATAATGGGAAATAAGTCAAAAAGTCCTGTTGACGAAGGTTGGACATGTGCTCGGAGAACAGCCTGCGTAGTTTAACACATCGATACTTCAAGATAACCTCTGGATTGAAACACGATTTAAAAAAACTTTAGTGGCTCCGACTTTACCTGAACTTGTGCCTAACTTGGTTTCCGCTCGCGAAGATACCTCATATGTATACATCTGAAAATCTCGTTTTCCAGCATGTCTTTCGTAGCTTCTTAACGTTTACAATGCGGAACAAGAAGTTATTATTATAATATAGACGTATAAAGCTACCTTGACTCCTGGATCACATTGCTTCACCGAAACACTCTCAGGTTAGTAATGAACTCATTTTGGGTCGTGGATCATAATGGATCAAACTGCGATCCGTTTCGATTAAACTGTAGATTACATGCCAGAACGTGTGTCTAACAGCTTATAGTTGAAGATCCTGTCTGACAACATACAGTTGCATTGAATTAGCTACAGTGCAACTGACTGGATCTTGACGGTCATAGTAAGGGGACATTGTTTTGCCAGTTATTATCTTTCACGTCGGAGCTTATCCGACCTCCCCCAAGCGATTTTAATCATCATTTTGTCTTTTTTCCAAGCTCAGGTAAGGCTGTCATATGCCAAATGAATATTACACGAACGATCATTGAATGCTGTCTTTATTTTTTTTTTATATTAACCGATCTATTTAAGTGGTTAAAAACTGGTTTGGACTGAAAGAGAGAATTCACGTGCTATTACGCTCTTTGTTATTGTAATTAATCACGCGAACTTAATTTAAAAATAGCTTCTAGGTGAGTAAGTTCTTCACCTGTGTAATTAACAGTATACTGTCATTGAATAGATAAAGATACTATCAGCTGGACTTTCCCGAACTGAACAGGCGTAATAACCATTATGGATTCATCATGTGGATTTAAACCACAGTATTTGACGCAGATAACAATAGGAAACAACAGCCGGGGAGCATGTTTTACACTGTGGATGTCTTTTTTTGCAGTGAGTGAGCTTTGTAGGGAGTAATTATGTTTACATTTACATTTACATTTACGGTATTTAGCAGACGCCCTTAGCCAGAGCGACTTACATAAGTTTATAGTAATTTATGTAGTATCTGGTCATAAAGAGTACGGCTTCATTTTTTAGAGGTGGATGTGCTTGCATTTGTGTTTTAAGAACCACAAAAATGTACACTCTTTAATGTACAAAGCGTATGAAGTTTGATAATGCGAAAAACTGTACAGTTACGATTAAGAAGTCTTAACATATATTGCACTAGAAAGTATTATATAGTCTCTAGAATTAACCCTATGTTAATGTCTGTCTTTCTAGAAGTTAGTGAACTCTGTTATAGCGTCTATATTGCTCTCTCCAAATGGATTCGTGTACAAAACGCAAATATACGGCAGTCACAGCAAAAAATAAAGAAATAAAATAAAAAATACTCCGCCGAACTTCTTTAAAAAAGAAAAAGTTTGTACTGCTTCTTAAGAGCGTAGTGTGTGTTGTTGGGCGACAGAGACAGACCAATGACTCCGCGTACTGACGAAATGTCAGCATTCATTAAACACACTTGACCGCTGTGGCAGGTGAGCCTGATGTCTGAGTATTAATGACAGCTTGCCTTCAGCAGACTGGGGACTGGATCCAGTTGTGCTGTTTGTATCTGCTATTTCAGAAGCATCATGATCTGGGTACAGTTATCTGCTTTGCGAACCTTGGATAATCAGTTTTTTGTGTATTGTTGTGCTTGTTTGTTTGTTAAATTATGCTTTAAATTTGTTTACTTAATTTGTGCACCTCCAACAATAGTACAATGCTATTCATAGATTCAGATCAATCAGCCTGTTTTGATACCTGGATAAGATTTGACCCATTAAATAATTTAGGTAAATACATATCATGATTAAATTTGATACCGTATTATTTGTTGTGGAGCGGCATGGCGATTCATTGGCTAGTACTGCTGTCTCACACCTTGGGGGCTGGGGATTTGGATTCCGTGTCCACTTTGTGCTTGTGGAGTTTGCAGTGTTCTCTCTGTGTCTGGAGGGTTTCCTCCCATAGTCCAAAGACTGTGTCTAATCGGCATCTCCAGTTTGCCCGTGGTGTGGGATTGCAGTTAGAAGGTGGATGGCATGAACACATCTCTAGAAAAATCTCCTTGAAATATTTGGATATGGCTGATCACCAAGAGTTGCACATTTGTATGTTGCACAGTACACATAGGGGAACGTTATCTTCATCCACTGTCTGTCTGTGTATGGATGGTGTGAGAATGACACTCTAGTTGACTTAACCTTACACCGACTTGTCTGGGATCCAGGAAAAATGTTTTTGTCATAATGTTACAATAATGCGCTGTTTTTTTTAAGTTATTCGTTTTAAAACTAACGATTCTGCCTTGTTGTCAGTGCACTTGTCTCTGGCTAAGTGCTGAATCTTAGATTACAATTAACAATGTTTATTACAGTACAACAGCCAAATGGCAAATATTTTACAGATTGGGCTTGAATTTAGGGGTAAGTGTTGCCTTTGGCAGTTTTTTTCAGCCACTGTATGTAATTATTTTGGCTTGGAGTGGTTTAGCATGATGGGCTCAATATTGTCTGGCGTATCTATTGAAATTTTATCGTAAACCCTGCTGTCAGTTTCCATATTATTGTTCACGGAGGCAGTGTGCTGTCAGAAAATGTTTATATTCAGGGGAGCGGCTGATCGCTATTAATAGCGATGAATGATTGCTTTGAATGACTGAAAACTAAAAAATGTACAGTATACTCCTATACAGTAATTAATAAGTGGTCATCTGGATTTGTGATATTACTTAAGGAATGTGGGGAAAAATAAAAGGAAGTGGAACCTTAAGGCATCCAAGTTGGGGATTACCTCCACTGCAGGTGACACATGTGGTATTGTACAACTCTGGAAACTCAAAATATCTAATACCTTGTAGTCACTCTAGATCATTTCTTTTTTCTAGGATGTAACATTCCTAAGTGGCAAAGGGAGAATTGGTATCAGTATACTCAGCTGATGTATTCAACAAAATGTCATTTTCTATGTTTATCACTGCAGTGTCCAAATAAAGTAGTATTTGGTGATTCTCATGCTTTAATAATCCCCTTTTTTCCCAGTAATGTCAGCAGTGGAGATCCAGCCTACATCCTTTCCCATGTCTAGCTCCCCTTCTCCCAGTGACTCCATCTCTCTGCTGGAGGCCAAGGAAGACACTCGGTTGGTGCTGAATGCTTTTCTTCGGCAAACTCTCACCCTTCCTCATTCCCAGCGCCCTGGGAGGGTTGGTGGTGCATACAAAGACAGCAGCAAGTTCAGGTACAGAATTTCCCAGTCTGCTATCCTCACTGCATTCACAGTGCCGCTTGCATAGCTCATTACATTATATACCCTTCTATCCAAGTAATGGCTAATAGAAGTAAAACACTGGTGTAAAAAGGATGGAAAATGTAATGAAAGCAGATGCCTCCACACACATTTGACTGTTGAATTAAGTAGCCGGCATTTTATCTTGCCTAAGCTAACACACGCAATTTCCAGACAGGTTTGCTTACCCATTTATTTTGGCTACTAAAAAGATGCAATATCATTCCTCACTGGTCTTTTTTTTTTGGCAAAAAGCAACATATATTAGAAGTACATAAAATATATAAAAAAATTATAACAGAAGACAATAAAATCTAGACATGAAGATAAGACATAATACAAAAAAAACCCTTGATTTTCATAGATAGGTGATCTTTAAAACATGTTTGCTCAGAGTGCAATCTTTCAGGATGACAATGCCACCATCCATGGCATATGAGAACACTCCCAGTGGTGCATGGTCATGGAAATCACATGAATTATATGCTCTGGCTGTCACATTGAATAGATTTCGACCCAAATGAACAGTTAGGGGAGATGTTAATCATCGGCAAAACATAAAATGATGGATTTTTCATGGAATAATGGTGTCAACATCTGTCAGGCAGAGTTCCAGAGACACGTAGCTTATATACTGAGGTGCACTGAAGTTGATTGGGGGCAACGCCAATTATATGCTTATTGCCAAGTGAAATGCTCTGCATAAGGGTTTATACATTTGTATATTCCTCATTTCTCTTATGTAGAAAATACATTTATATGTTTTTCGTTTGAATTTTTCAGAATAGCTTACAGTTGTATCTTGGTTTAATTTCCTTTGTATAAAAATTAGAAGCTTATTCAGCTCTTAATTCTGCCTAAGCCATATTGCCATGCCCCTCTAGCCCGCGGACTTGTTAATATCAGATATTCATCTCTTATTTTTCATCCATTTCAGTGCGAGTAAGAAGGAGAACCAGCGGTGGGTGGACGATGGCTGGGACTCTCTTGATGAGAAGATCAGTAATGCAGAGGAGAAGAAACATGGATTTAAGGACCTGATTAAGAAGAGGCTGCGTCGCCGGCGTCTCCCGGGGTCAGTGCATCAGAAGAAGGATACCCCAAATGCAGAACCGAAAGTGGAACCAGTGCAGAAAGATATTAAACCAGAGCTACCCAAACTCAAGGATTCTGAGAACAGCCACCGCTCAAGCTCTAAGTCTAAGTTACCTAAGCATGAAGTAAGTTCTAGATTTCTATGGTTTGAATTACCTCTAAAACTCTATTTATATACTATTTGTGCAAAACTTGAAATTGTCAAAATGTAGGATATTTGTGCTTGATGACCCATTATGATACTTTTATTAATGTGTTTTCAGCTACTGTAGGATTATGTGTGCCATTCTTTCCAGCTAGAAGACGGGTTTGCATCCGCACCTTCCTCGGATGACGAGAGCGAGAGGAAGGACAAAAAGACGAAAAAGAAGTTGGGCTTCTCTTCACTGATACGCAAATTTCGACTGTCCAAGAAAGAAGATCAAAATGATGAGAACTCACGCCCTAAGAGGCCCAATAGCCTTCCATTTTTGTCACTCAAAAAACCTACTGACCCGGCCAGTGCCTCTCCACACTCTCCTTCATCTCACCCTCCTCAATTCTATGAAGAAGTGGCAGAAACCCTGGACAAAATTGCTCAGAAACACATTGTGACCAAACCAGCATGGCCCTCCCCGGACAGCCAGCCCACAGCCACAGCAGAAAGTGAGAATGATTACTGTGACTTTAATGCAGTTGCTACGGTCTGATGTTCCAGCACTTTGCCGATGATCCAAGTGGGCCTGTTTTAGCTGGGTATAGCATGGAAAAATTGTATGAAATATAAATTACATCTAGTTATATTAAAATCAGATAATCAAAAATTTGACAGTGTTTATCCATAAACGTTTATATTTATTTTCAATCTAAATCACCCCAGTTAATTGTATAAAATAATGATTCAGTTTTAAATTAGTTTTTCACTATGAGTGAGTGTGTGTGCCCTGTGGTGTGTTGGCGACTGCCCAGGGTTGGTTCCTGCCTGCCTGAGAACTCTTGTGTCTGGGCTAGGCTCTGGTCCCCCTCGCGACACCATTTGGTATTAAGCGGGGATGGATGGATGGAATCGTGACCCCTCTTTTATCTCAAGTAGCAGCTATATGTTTATGATTTGCTCATGATTTGTACTTCAGTAGTAACTGAGTTATTACTAAGTATTTGTGCCCCGTCAAGTAAAGTTTGTGTTTCATTGCCACAGCTGCAAATTCAGTTACTTTTATCAATCCATCTACATAAATGTATAATTTTCCTAAAAGATCCAATACCATGCAGAACTATATGTTTGAAGTCAAAGATAAAATGGCAGAGTTTTTAAACAACAGTATTTGCAATCAATTTAGTAGTAGGTTTTCTGCTGTAAAAGATGGTGGTTCCCGATGATCCTTGTCTTTGTGCAACAATGTTTGCTTTCCAAAGGTACCTCAGATTTAAAGCAGAATGTTTTGTGATTGGTGTGTCATTCATGTTATCTGGGAGGAATGACTTATTTTTGTATTTAATATTGGCTTTACTCTTTCTCCAGGTAAAGACAAGGAGGCCGTTGTGAGGCAACTGGTTGATATTTTATCAATGCAAGGGGATGCTATTAACAAGAAGGTATGAAAATCAAATTGTTTGGCCAACCATCTGCATCCCCCATGACTAATTACTGTGATCAGACACAACAGAAGCAATTATGTCTGATCGATTGTCAATCCTGTCAACTTGCCCTCACAGATCAAAGAAGACCCATTTCTGAAATCGAGGCTGGCCAGTCTCTCTTATCCGTCCTTTGCGAAGTTGCTCGACATGTTTGCTGATGAAAACGAGGCTCCAGTGCCCACCCAATCTGACAGTACCACGCTGTCCCACATTGCGGTGACGATGGAGGCGTCACGGCGGATCCTGACAGCCGACGGCACACAGAGGATGCAGGGCTATGCGGAACTCTACATGCAAAAATTCGCCCCCTTGGTGCAAAGTCAGGGTGGATGGGTGAGTTGCCGCCTACTTCCTGTGTACAGCCATGGTTTTATTCATTGGCCTTTCTTTCTCATATCATTGATCATCATTTTGCCATTGAATTTCCAGGAATGTACGTAACGCTAAGCACATCTTATATAAGCAGACTATGGTATCATCTAATATTTCTTATTTAACATTACCATTATATGCACCTGCACTTCCCAACTAACATATCTGACAAAATATGCTATTAATGCATATCACTGCTGTTCATTTACAATTGAAAAAACCCCACTGCGAAAACCCAAAACAATTTAGAACGTTTATAATCTTATATCACACTTGATTTATTCTTTTTATTTATCGTTTTATAATCTAAAGGGGAAAGCAACATATTTGAAGTCTCTTACACCATTCTTTGATACACATTCTAACTAACAGCAGTAGTGTATTCGCAGGAATTTAACTTTCACCACAAGGTGTCTCTAGTGTTCTTGAAAGGACGTCTGAGTTGGAACACTGAAAACTTTTTTTTTAAAAGCGATAGAGCCGTCTCTGACTTTCTTTCCATTTTCGTTGCAGGAGAAGATAGTCCAGTTACAAAATCCTTCTGAGTATGATTAAGTAAGTGGACTGGTGGAACGATAATTTTCTTCTGAACTGACTTGAATTGATTGGAACAACCAAGGGAAATAGTTGGTGATCCTCCTTACAGATTTAACTGTTATTTGTTATTCTACTATTGTGCAATAGTGTTGATGTTTTTATACAAAAACTTCTCATGCAGATACTGCATTCACAAACTGAGATGGGAAATTTTATATATTGCAGTAGAGTGGCTCAGTGGGTAACACTGTGGCCTCACTTCCAAGGCTGTGGGTGCGATACCTCTATGTTTAATGTGCGTCAGTTTCCTCCTTCTGCTTAGATTTCAGTTTCCATCAGTGTATATGTGTCCCCAAATGAACTCACACTCTTTATAGGGTGAATGTTGCCCTGTGATATATCCTGGCATTGTCTCCATGCTCAGTGCAACACGGCTTTGAATAACTGATTGTAAAATGTGAAATTAATGTGGAAAAATACATTACAGGGCATTTCCGCACAGTCAAAAAAATCAGAGATATCAGAATCATAGTGTTAGGGAGAATGAACATTAGCAGTTACTCAGTACAGTGCTGCAGCATTATCCCAGAAAGCACAGGGCAGGAGGCAGAGATCACCCTAGGTGTGATACCAGCACATCACAGGCTCACACACTAGGGGCAATTTAGAGACTCTTATCACGGGGCTGCATCTCTTTAAACAGACGATCTGGGGTGAACATGCAAACTCACACACAGTGCAGGGGATCGGGTATCTAACCAAAAACCCTGGAGGTGTGAGGTTCTACCCACTGAGCCATCATGCCACTGATATGTGACTGTAAATAAATAATATGTAAAGTATCTCAATTAGGTACTGTGTAAGTGATTGAAGGATGGATGGATGAATGGATGGACTGACAATATATTAAAATACATACAACAGATTCAATTCAGTAATTGTCTTGATGTTGGAAGAAAACAACGTCAGTGCTGTGGACCCAATGGGCACAGGCTATGTATCGTTTGTGTTCAGATGTCTGTAGAGTTTGCTAGGTGCAGTTTGGAAATGAGAACATGATTTTATAGTCTTTTCAAGATATGGTGACCTATTCAAAAACTTAGAAATGACTCTAAGAGTTATTCTTTACTCTGTAAAGAGCTGTTTCAGTTTTGCTGTATTCCAGTCTTGCGTCTCGTAAATGTAAGATGAGCAGAGCTTCTGATCAACACATCACTCTCAAAAGGTTAAATGCAAACCTATCAAGTTTCAATTTATTCTTTTTCAGCAGGTGCTTGATCACAGATCACAGCTTTTTAAGAGACATGTAATAGTTCTTCTTTGTGCATTTCCCATGTAGATTTAATTATTTAAAGAGAAGTTTGTAATACAATTGTAATAACCATCTTATATTGTACAATCACGCTTATGTCCATGATGACCCATGCAGTTGAACTCCTATATCTGCCTTTTCCCAAGCATGCATTAGTTAACCTCTTGTATTTCAGTATTATATATATTTTATTTGCTGTGCCTTTTAGTAGAAAAATACTTTGTCACACAAAACAGAGCTTAGTTGAGCATAGCTGACAAATAATTCCCCAAAAACAACTGTCTCGACACCTGTTTGAAAACACGTTTTTTTATAGTTTGCTACTATACTTGCTTAAGCAATGGTGAATTGCCACACACACACACAAACATATAGTACATCAGAGTTAACACACACTGACACACACACGCACACATGCTGGCACACCTATATAATTGGGAACCTTCCATTCATTTCTATGGGAAAAACCCTAATCCCAATCATGACACCCCTAACCCCTACCCAGCCCTAACCTTAACCAAATGTAACCAACCCAAATAAAAGACTTTTGGCACTTTTACTTTTTTGATTGCATTCAGAGATTTTTATTAAATTGAGGTTATCCAAATGGGGACCTGAAAAATGTTCCCAAAAGTAAGGAAATTTCATGTTTTGGGGTATAGACAAGTCAAATCTGAAACCTGCATTTATGAATTGGTCTTCATTTGGTGAGAGACAAGCTCACTCCATTATTCTTAAACAGCTGTAGTAAGACAGAAAGCTTGACCATCCTGCTCACCCTCTCCATCGTCACCTACTGGGGGCAGTAGAGAAGAGGAGATGGAGGCTGTTAGGGGGTCACTTTCCCCGCCATTCTTGGTGCTCTGTAACAGAGGCACTTCTACCTCGTTGTTTGCCTCATTCTCTCCCAGATTTCCTCCTAGTGCCTCAGCTGTCCCTTCCTGGATTGTTGCGAAAGTACTCAGCACTATCCGCTCCTCATCCCCTTCTTTACTTTTCTCCTGCACCTCCTCTTCCTCCTCTCCCCCCTCCTCCATTTCCATTTCTCCGCTGGCAGGCATAGGGCCAGCCCAGGCGTCGTGTACTGGGGTTTTCTTCTTTTTGTTGTAACTTCCTCCATTCTTAAAGCTATTCCTCAAATTTTCACTGCGTTTCTTCTTCTTGAGCTTGACAAGGATGTAAGTAATACCCATACAAATGACAAAAAATGTGATAATTATGACCCAAAACCACTTCCAGTCAAATTTTTTGATAACTTTTGTACCATTGGATTGAGTCTGACTTAATGTGGTACCTACATCAGTCTCGTGCCTTTTTTTGTCCAAAGAGACAGAGGAATTAGGAGTATCAGATATATCTAAATCCTGAGGTCCACTTGTTGGAGAAGCAGATGTTTTAAAATGTTGAGGTCCACTTGTTGGAGAAGCAGATGTTTTAAAATG
>JAODJX010000097.1:33209613-33220890 GCA_026776945.1 Isichthys henryi | reverse complement strand
AGAAGCAGATGTTTTAAAATGTTGAGGTCCACTTGTTGGAGAAGCAGATGTTTTAAAATGTTGAGGTCCACTTGTTGTAGAAGCAGATGTTTTAAAATGTTGAGGTCCACTTGTTGGAGAAGCAGATGTTTTAAAATGTTGAGGTCCACTTGTTGGAGAAGCAGATGTTTTAAAATGCTGAGGCCTACTTGTTGTGATGGGAGCGGGGACTACTGAAATATGCCACGCTGTGTAACTTTTAATTTGTGGTCCAGACTCAGTTTCCTGGAAAGCAGATAAAGTAGTTCTTGAAATTGGTAGAAGTGTTGTTTCAGGAACAGGCTGAACGGTCGTTTCTAGGGTTTCAGACTCTGACAGAGGTGTGCTTGAAGTTTCCAGGTGAGTTAGAGCACCAGTGTCAGTTGGAGGTAAGGTCATACTTAGATGCTGGGTCACTGTACTTGGACGCTGCATGTATTTTGTGAGTTGTGATTGGGTATGCAAAGCTGGTTTATAATGCTGTGTTGTGGGTATGAAGGTCTGAGCAGGGAGTGGAGGAAAGTTTATGAAGAGGAAGGGTGTTGTCAAGACAAGTACTGAAATAAACATTCTTCTGAGGTCTGTGAACCGATGGTTACAGAGTTGATTGTTTTAATGGTTTCTCACTAACTGAATTAACGAAGAATACTTGTTTAATGATAGCTCAGATCAGTTTATCAATTAGGTGGTTTATTCGTTTGTCCATTAGTTTGTTTGTAATTAGGTCATTCCAAAGTTTTCGTGTTTGTAAGAATGAAACTGGGGAACCAGGATGATTTCTACCTTTCCTTTTCCACCCTGCAGTTTTTGGAATTATTTATTGTATTTCACATCAGAATCATTCCACGGTTTTATGTACTTTACGAGTCCCTTAGTAGTCCCGCTTCCGCAGTGTCCACAGTGGCGCTCTTTCCGAGGCTTTTCTCTGTTCTAAGTCCACCATCACTTCTCTCTTTAAAGCTTCTTCTTAGACTGGATCACTGAAGGAAAGAACAGAGGAATATTCTTTTAACTGGAGAAACTGCCATTGGATTACCTCTTGTATAGCTAAGCTTTGCTGAATGTCTAATCTATCATCGTTAGCTTGGCAGAATAGCCACAGGGCACCAGATAAATGCCTGACCCTCTACTCGAACCCCCACTTTCATCTGTATGTACAGTATGTATATGTCTCAAAAAAGGAACGCAAGATGCACACATTCCCAAAGAAGCATTCAAATAGACCGGTACTCAAACATGTAAAAATGACAAAGCATCATTTAATTGTGTTTTATTTCATTATATATATATACAAAGCTTAAAAGTTTAGAGAATACAAAACAATGTCATTAAAAATGTAAGCTGCACAATGACTTATTTGCATTGTCTAATTTAAATGAATCAAACATATGCATGTAAACACAAGAACTAAATTTTGCCGCAGATTTTCCATATTCTGTTCTTGCAAAAGTTCTTTGTTGAAGTAACAAACTACTTGACACACTGAAAGTTACATCATACCAAACTTTGCCTAAATTAAGATACCCCTTTAAATATAGCATCTGCCCATGAAGGACATTTTTCAGAGACACCGGAAACTTTAAAAAACTACCAAGTCTTGCCTACAGAGTAAACAGTCCTGATATATAACTGCATCCTTAAGACACCTCCTTTGTGCACCATATATACGTATCAGAGGCAAATAAAAGCTAATGCTAGGTCTCGTACAGTATGAGATTTTCATCAAAAACTTAATTGTAAAAATGTGGCTATATGGCACACAAAGTATCTCCAGCAAACTGACGATGGAACCCCTGACTTCAAGCTACTAGATCTCACTGAATCAATTCGCAAAATCATTTCAAAATAATTTAAATGCTAAAGCTACACAGGAGATGTGCGTCAATGTGGTCACAAAGCAGTTTGAGAAATACCTCAGAGTATTGCTGTTTGTAAGTGATTTCTGAACTATGTGCCAAAATTTCACAATTAATGAAGAAACCAATTAATTCAATGTTTAAATACAGTATTTGAAACACTTTTTCTGTGTAACTTGAAACTTTATTACTCAGTACACTGATACTTTTTCATTTCACAATAGACTGTTTCACAGTCGTGTTTCACAATCTCCCTGCTAACCCCTGTAACAGATAAAATGACTTACCTGAATTTCATTGCTCAAATGTTAGAAAGTAATGAACAAAAATGTCAATATATGTCTGAATTTAATAGAACCAAGCTCTTTCTGTTGTCACTCGCGCTGTCTCTTCCTCTTTCTGTGTATGTCAGAGAGGGTGACTGATTACGCCAACAATAAAGATGGCTCGCTCAGATGGCTGGAAACTCTGCCTAGGTGTGGTTTTTCAATGTGTGAAAATGCGAATATGATACATGACTATCTATGAGTTTTGTTCAAAGTCAATTTCTTTTGCATGCACATTGGAGACATGCACATGGAGGTGTAAAGACAACATGGAAACAAAGAAGTCACTTCAAAAATGTTTTAATTATCTACGGTATATTTAGAAGTGGTAAATTTGATCCACATTATGTTGTTTCACCAGTGCACATTTACTGACACGTGGGAAAAGTCCACTCTTCCTCTCGTATCTATTTAAAATCATGTCATGCAGTTTACAGAAAGTCTGTAAGCTTGCTTCCTTATTTGTTATACATTGTTCTTTTCATTTGATCTAACTTACCCATTACAAAAGCAGGTCATGTTTTACTCTGCTTTTTAGCTGGGTATCTCTTCTCCCCCCGCTAGCTTAGTGCGGCTCTTATCCAGCTTATTTTCCCCAACATTAGGAGGTAAAATGGAATCTGAGCTGAAGCTCCCAGAGTCTACATCTTGCATTAAATGTAACTGGATGCATGTAGTGCTGTGACATTATCAAGTCCTGCTAGAGTACTACTACACAGTAGCATATTTAATTTACATTCCAGTAAAGGTAAATCAAATTGTTTCAAAATAACTTGCAATCTTAATTAAATTCTTTCGAGTTTTTAAATCAATGGGTAAAAGTCAGGCACATGTGCAGTTACGTCTTACTTCATCCACTGAAATCAAATAATACACAATAAGTAAAACACATGTAATGAAACTTTCACAGCATATCTTCATTTTCTCAGCAAGAACAGACCCTGCCCAAGTTTCAGTAGCAAATGACGATTCCATGGCAGCAAGGAACTGGGTTGCATGTGAAAGTAAGAGGATGTGGTGTGTGGCCTTCATCCTTTTTCACTGAGAATGCAGAACAACATTTCCGGTTGACTCTTTTTTTTTTATAATTAAGGGCAATGAGGGTTAGCAACTGTCACGACACCTGGAATTGTAATTATGGATGTATATATAGACGCATCTAAAAGTATTGGTACCTTAAAAAAAAGAATCACAAGTAAATAATGTGACTTGTGATTAAATAATGTGGGCAAAATGATGTGGGAGGTCTGGGATGTACTGTAAGCTAGCATTCGGTACTCATAGTCAACATGTCGAAAGCTCGGGGATGAAGACCTGAGTGACTTTGACAAGAGCCAAGCCATTGCAGCCAGATGACTGGGTGTGAACATCTTTGAAAAGGCAGGGCTTGTGGGGAGCTCATAGTCAGCGGTGGTGAGAACCTTCTGAGCGTGGTCTGAGAAGGGAAAAACCATGATCCACCAACAGGGTGCTGGGCAGCCAGGACTCATCGGTGTCAGATGTGAATGAGGGCTATCCCATGCAATGCAAAACAACAGAAGGGCTACTGTGGCACAAATGGCAGATAATTCTGAGGGTAGATATGGGAGTAATGTGTCACGACACAGTGCGTGGAGCCCAACAGGGAATGGGGCTGTGTAGCCTCATTCCAGTCAAAGGCCCATGCTGACCCCTGTCCACCATTGAAAGTGCCTATAATCGACACATGTGCCAACGGAACTGGAAATTGGAGCAATGGAAAAAGGTCACGTGGTCCTATTGAAGCCATTTTTTTTTTTTTGCGTCATATAGGCCGAGCTACATGTCAAGCATCTATGGGATGTGTTGGACCAACAAGTCCAACCCACAGCTATATAGCTCCATATGCAGCAGGGCTCAATGCACTGTGTGTCATTAAACATTATTGGGTAGGGTCTCCCTTTGTGTTTCTTACCATGGATTCCACAAGATGCTGATTCCTTTGAGATTCTGGTCCATGGTGACATGATTGCATCATGCAATTTCTGCAGATTCGTCAGCTACCCGTCCATGCTGTGGATCTCACGTTTTACTACAACCCAATGTTGTTCTACTGGGTTCAGATCTGCTGACTGGGAAAGTTTAAGAAACCAGTTCAAGATGACTTCTTCTTTGTGACATGGTGCGTTATCACACTGGAAGTAGCTATTAGAAGAAGGGCACATTTTTGTTTGTTTATTAAGTAGGGATGCACATGGTCAGCAATAATACTCAAATAGACTGTGGCATTTGAGTAAATGGTAACAAATTGTAAATGGACTGCATTTATATAGCGCTTTTCTACCCCTACGAGTACTCAGCTTTATATTTTATGCCTCATATTCACCCATTCATACACCGGTGGCGGAGGCTGTCATGCAAAGCACCAGCCTGTGCACCAGGAGCAATTTGGGGTTCAGTGTCTTGCTCAAGAACACTTCAATGGGGCCAGGAGGAACCAAGGCTCGAACCTGCAACCTTCCAGTTACCGAACAATAGCACTACCTCCTGTGCCACCATCTTGATTGCTATTAACTCGGGTTAGGAACATTCTGGAATGCATTCATCAATACAATCAGTCAATGGAACTGGAGTTGGGATTGGAAAAAACAACTATGTGGAATAAAACTGGAATTGAATTTGAGGGAGATTAAATTCCAACTCCAGTTCCATTTCCTGATTTGGACTGGAACTGATGAATGCATTCCAGAATCTTTTAACATAGAACTTACGAACATCGTAGCATTAAGGTTTCAAGAAACCAGGCCCTGGACTGTTGACAAGGCAGGTTGGGTCCATGGTTTCACACTGTTGATCCCAAATTCTCCCCCAGCCATCTATGGGCTGAAATCAAGTTACTTTACACCAGGCTATGTTTTTCCAGTCTTTAACAGTTCAGTTGTAGTGAGCATGTAACCACTGAAGTCTCAACTCTTTGTTTTTTGCTGACAGGAGTGGAACCAAACATGGTCTTCTGCTGTTGTAGCCCATCTGCTTCAGGGTATGATGTGTTCTGCATTCTGATATGCTTTTCCACTCACCATGGTTGTACAGAGTGATTATCTGAGTTACCAAAGCCTTTCTGTCAGCTCCAGCCAGTCTGGTCATTCTCCACTGATCTCTCTCATAAAGAAGACCACTCAATGGATGTTTTTGGTTTTTCCATGGCATTCTGTGTAATGTTATAGACTGTGGTGTGCGAAAATCCCAGGAGATACTGGATACTTAATCCAGTCCAACTAGCACCAACAATGCTGCGGTTAAAATGATGATTTTTCCCCCACATTCTAGTGTTTGATGTGAGCATTAACTGCAGCTCCTGACCTGCATGATTTTATGCGTTACTCCGCTGCCACATGACAAATGACACACAATGCATGTTCCTAATGAAGTGCTCAGTGAATTTTCATTTGATCTAACTTACCTATTATAAAACAGGCCATTTTCATTGTCCTATTTAACTAGGTGTGTCTGTTTCTAAAATTAGTTAAGTAACTGAACTAGATATTGTTTAGTCAAACAACTGAGGTAGTGATCCAGTCAAACAATCCATTGGTGTATTGTATAGTTGCTGCAAATACTTGGGTGATTTCAGGAGAGGTTTTGAAATCAATGTTATATCAGCAGGAAAATCATTTAGACATTATTTTGTTTGACTGCCCAAGACTTTTGAGCAGTATTGCATGTAAATGAAAAATTGCAGTATTTATTTCAAAGGGCATCCCACATGACAGAATATGCTGATTGCTCAGACTGAATGCTGGATTTGAATATAGAGTTTTATTGTGGTGTGAGAATAATTTGGAAATACTCTGATGAAAGAGGTACTAGTTATTTAAAATACCTTGGCACAGAGAGCTCACCAACTGACCGACTGATACACAAGCACTAACCTCACTGTAGTGTTTGGCGGCAATAAACAAAGATAGGTTAAAAGGTTAATCCTGCATCAAATAGGCCTCCAAAGATGTATAGTTAAACTATTTGGCAACTCTACTGTACATGTAAGTTGCCCATAGGGTGGAGGCATGTGTGTATGCTAGCACTGCATCCAGGGTGTACCCTAGTCTGGAGGTGTGAGGCGACAATGCTAACCACCAAGCCGCTGCATTGCTCTAAATGAAAAGATGCGGAAGTGTAAAATGTTTGATGTCACTAAACACTAAGTTGATTAATACATGAAATGTATCAAAACACTACAGATTATGTTTGCAAAATGGAAATAGACAGGCTAATAATTATACATTACTCTTTTAATTTTAATTAACATAGCATGTATTTCTCGTGTCTTTTTGATCTCTCTTTTTATAAACTGATAAGACCATTGTTGATAAAGAACTTAATGCTGGTTTTTGTTTTGCAGTTCTTTCTGTATTGCAGTTGAGGGGGCAGCTGTTTGGAGAAGGGGGCAATACCTGGATCTACAAATCTTATTCTTTGGTGTTGCTTATTATTCTTTGTATTCTAAATACATACATCTTTTATAACTTAGCCTAAGTGTGCTGCTAACTGACAGCTGGGAACCCTTTTTTCATATTATGGCCTTACCTAGGACCAGACGGAAGAGACACGCTTGCTACTGGTATGTATATATAATATAAATTGGAGGCTTGTCACTGATCCTGCTGAATTTGAAGTGGGTGATTATTGTGGCCACGGTAAACCGCCATCACAGCGTCCACCTGGAAAAGGTTGCGGTTTTTGCCTTCATTGAGGGAATTTCAGAATTGCTGTAAGGAAGACCTGCTACTCCTTGGCAGACTTTTCAACATTTCAGTGATGCATTCTAGTACCAAGAGACAAATAAAATCACTACTACAGGAAAGACTAATGGATAGTACCTAAGTGACATATGACAGAAACAACAAGAGTTGTGTTTGGTGAAGTGCAAGCAGTGGCAGGAGTGAAAGCTGGGATAGATCTGGTAGGACCCTCTGGAATCTGCTCCTGTCTTGGTTCTCTGCCTTATGGAGCTTGACATGGAATTGAAGCACCTACAGTATGAAGCACAGTCCCTTTGTGTTTGTGGAAAGGAGGTGGAAGCAGACAAGGATCTGGAAATGTGGCAGCTTGAACTTCAAGCCGTACAGGCTGGGGCACCAACAGCTGGATCGTGGAATATTACATCATCTGTTTTGACTGCCTTTCCACCTGAGTTTTATGCAAGTAGACATTAATCAGAGAGATGGATATGGGCTTGTATTAGAATGCTTGGGAAAAACAATGAACCTTTGTTAAGACAGCCAGAAGAAGAACTCCTGTGCTGCAATGTTAATTAGTCAGGAAAACAATAGAAATGTGTCCTTTCTTCTCTTTGGAGCAACATTTGGACTATTACAATGTTACAGCATTAAAGACATTGTAATATATGTTTACGGATGGGTCTCAGAGATCTTTGAAGAAAGGTTTAGTAACCGTGTTAAAACTACAAATCAAACTCTTGTGGAATTTGCTCAGAAAGCATTCATCCTTTTTGATAAATAGTGTACTACTAGCAAAGTCATGTTTCGAGTAACTCAGCAAGTTACTGTTACTCACAGAACTTAAGAGTTGTATACTTGACGGGATTGTTGTGTACTTGAATAGCTACTCTGATTTCGCATACTTCTGTTCTGGCTGATAAGCTGATTTTGACATGTTAGAGTCTGTTCTTTGTTAACTCATGAAAAAAAAATCACTGTACCTTAAAGACAAAGGCTTGAATGTTTCTGTATAAGCAGTGAAATCAGATGTGGGTAGACATCTGTCCTGGGCAGATGAGTGAGTACATTTTGCCAATGGAATCGGACACCAAAGGCCTATTATCATTACTATCCAATGCTAGTAGGTGCTGCAGAATCTGTTTGTTTTGTGTAACACTCATTTTGCATGTGATGTTTTAACTGAAGGCTAAGTCAGGTTATATAAAAGGTCACGTACATACAAGTCATTTGTACAATGAGACTTTAAGATCTACGATACAGTATCTCACTTCAAACCACTGTTCTTCAGCATGACAGTTGATGTTGGTTAATATACTCTATTCAAGAAACACACACATGTAAATGCTACAAAGCAAACTATTATGCAGACTGAGGTTAAATGTTTAGCTGAGTATGGTTTAGCTGTGTCCAGGTTCAGTACTCGGACTTCTCCATGGTTTCTAGTACCAAACTTGGATGGTAGATCATGTTTCTGTACCAATTACAGGGAAAAAAAAGCTGTGATGTGTCATGATTGTTCCATTTTTTGTGATGAAGGATTGTATTGATAATGGTGGTTTTCTCATCAGGTCAATTGGATTTATTAAAATAGAAACTTTATTGATTCTCATGTGGTAATTGTATTTTTGCAATCTTGCTCTCCATGAGACATATACACAGATGAGAGCAAGCTCAGCAGGATGCAGCACCCGTGGAATAACGGGGGGTAAAGGGCCCAATGGAGACATCAATCTACTGGCTCCGCGGGTCAAATCTGCAACCTGCTGATCAAAGGCACATTGTCCTAACCCACTGTGCCACATACCACCCCTAAAAGGTACTAGTAAGTACCAATGACACCTTGTGGTTGTGACATTTTAACCTGTGTCACCCTGGGTAATTTTACACAATGTAGTTATGACTTTTTCCATGAGGATAGCACCTGCATTCAAGAATTTTGTGCTAGCAGAAAAAAGTAATCATGAGACATATTTGGAAGATATAAAAATGTATGAAATCATGGATGCAGACACACAAATATATAAATGTAAATACCTGGGATTCTGTGCGTAAATATTCACTAAATGCATTTGGCTCAGCCAGTGTTTCTCCACCCACTCCTCAAGGTGCCCAGACATTTTTTGTTTCCTTTCAGCTTCCAACATACATGAGCTCGGACACATGTACTAAGTATTCATTGTTCTCGGTTGGTTGGAAGGTGGGAGGTGGCAAAAATGTCCAGAGGGTCCCTGAGGACAGGGTTAAGCAACACTGGTCTAGGCCTATCACAGCATGTGTTATATACCAGAGCAGCGTTATATACCGGTGTAATATACTCAGAGCCAGTCTAGCACATGTCCTATGCTCAGTGCTTCTTTCTCCCAAAAGGTTGCAAATCAGCCTCTTTTTTTCATGTTTCACGGTGTTCATTATCCATTGTGGTTTTTTTGCCCATGATCCGGATTAACAATTACAAAATGACAAAGTGTTGAAAAGTAGTGAAAAAAGTGCAGTGAAGAGCACTAGGCTAAAGCTTTCTCTGTACCATAGATACACACACTCACTGGCCAATAGGAACTCATGCACATCTGCTTTTTCTTGTAAATATCTAATCGGCCCATCATGTGACAGGTTCCAAAAGCATAATATCATATTTATTATACTTAATTGTGTGTAACTATTTGCTTACGCCTAGAGCACTTCCTTTAGAAATAAGGGGAAATGAAATGCTGGTGACTGGCGCTGTATCACGTGTACCCAGTTGCACGATCAAAACTGAATTACGACAGCAATTTGCTATTTAAGGGTGGGAATGTTATGACCTCTATTGTTAGAGACCGTGGTGTAGCCACCATACAGTTCATTAGCATAAATTGATAGCCAGTCAGAGAAGGTCAAAAAGGCTTGTATGCAATGCAAATGGGACAACACCAGTAAATAAATAGACACATTGACTTTACTAAAGGCTGGTTATGATTTTTTTTTATTGAGTACAGCCCTCACCCTAAAGGCACCACATAAATGTAAATAACATATTCGGAATAATAGGGTGCCTATTCCATATCAGGAAGGACACTATAAGGTTTGACAATGTTTGTAAGCTACCATTTCAGCTATTTCAATTAAAAGGACATGGATTTCAGCGCCAAGTACTTGCTGTGTGCTGATTGGTCAGTCTCCTATAATTATGCATGTGCCACTAATAACAATAATTCAAAGTGCTTTATATAAAGTAATAGCAAGTATTACCATGGACCTGTCTATTGCTTCCTGTCAAAACTCAAAAGTATAACCAACGCAAGTTCCTGCTTTTCTTATCAATTTCTCAGAACTATGATGCCTTATAATAGACCAGCCCAGCCACCTACTACCCCCCTGTTTTGGTCTTTATCATGTTTCCATGCACACTCAACCAGCTATGTTTTAATAGACACTAAGAATATTTTTAAGTACGTGAAAGCAAAAGGTTTGACTCAAAATGGTCACTCCTGGGAGAGCTGCTGAAGACAGTACAGTATTTCTAATGTACACAGTAACCTTAAAATTATGTGATGGATCTTTTTCAAAGTCCTCAGGATAGGAGTAACACTTTACTTGAGGGGGCACAAGTAACTTAGTAACTCAGTCAACTACTCAAGTACAAATGTAACTGAACAAAAAAGAAATACACGAACTGTTATCATTGATCGATTAATGATGAATGAATGAAATGGGATCAGTATGTAATTAACACTTAGTTTTTTGTTAATTGATACATTAAGTCCCCTCCATGAATTGCCGACTTATCGTGGTTTTGGGGTTTGTGTACCCCTATGATCCTAGGAGCTATCTTGTTGGGGGAAATTGCCCCTGGTAGGGTCTCCCAAGGCAAACTGGTCCTACTGTAGGTGAGCAGCCAGACTAAGTGCGGTTCATATTGACCCCTATGACGAAGAACATCAAGGAGGATGTTGCGCTGCCCGGCATAGTGGCCGGGCCTCCACCCATGGGGCTTGGCCGGGCATAACCCGAAGGGGTAACATGGGTTCGTCCCCCTGTGGGCCCACCACCTAAATGAATCAATACTTAATGCACTAAAAGAGAATAATATAATAACTGACTAATAATGTAATAACTTATCAGGAAAAAGTTATGTTGTTGGTTCAGACAAAGTACAAAATTATTGGCCAGTTATTACATTATCAACATTACATTATCAGTAACATTACCAACAGAAAAATGACTACATTATTGGCAGTTATTACATATTTGGCAATTATAACATTATTGGCTGTTGTAGGCCTATTTCATTCACAACTAGATTGAAGTGCTCCGACCCACTCGTGACGCATAGTGCTTCTCTTCCGGTTTGGAAGCAAGAGAGTGGAGAGAGTGGTGTTGAGCTGCAGCGTTTGTTTT
>JAODJX010000097.1:33184986-33200307 GCA_026776945.1 Isichthys henryi | reverse complement strand
CAGAGCAAACTAATCAGACACAGCTGGAGACAATCGGGGAATCACACGTGGGTAACCAGGGGGCGTGGCACACAGGACGATAGACGAGCAGGGCATGACACTACCAGTGCACTTACAACTTATTTAGAGATTCTATATATATATGGTGATGTCATACTATTGGGTTAATTCATGGATGGTTAAGGATAGATAGATAGATAGATAGATAGATAGATAGATAGAAACTGTATTATATGTAATATATATATATATATATATATATATTTATATACACACACACACATACACTACTGGATATATTTATATATTACATATAATACAGTTTCTATCTATCTATCTATCTATCTATCTATCTATCTATCTATCCTTAACCATCCATGAATTAACCCAATAATATGACATCGCCAATTAAACTTTTTACAGTATCTAAATTATGCATCCAATAAAATTCTTATAAAACTTTCTAGCAATATTCATATAATAGCTGAACTCTCCAAATGTTTGTGACATTGCATTCCACTCCCTCATCTCCATCTCCTGCCTTATAGGAAATCTCGCACCCATCAGTCATATTCACAAATATCACAAAAAATGATAAAAAAAAAACTGTACATAGCAAAAAAAAAAAAAAATACACTGAAAGTACATTCAAAAACTCTCAAGGTCACAATAGCTGTTAACAAGACTGTCCTTCAATGGGACAAATAACAGCTAAAAAACAATAAAACAGATTGAATAATTCACTGATACCCGGGAACCGATTCTTGCAGCTCTCGACATTACAAGTAATCGACCCCTCCATGCCCCCCCCCCTTATTATTATTAGTGTTTTTGCTATTTTTAGCTATTTTCGTATTAATACTATTCTCAGTGCTATCACTCATGACTATTTACTAGTAACTGTATTGATGACGACGATGATTTCAAAGAAGGTAAAGAGAAAAAAAGAAACTGGTTACGCCCAACCACAATTGCTCCGATTTGATTAAAAGAGAGGAGCCGTACTGCCTGGCATGCTTCCGAATATGACTGCTAGTGCTGCCGTAAGGTACGTAACATGTATATCTGTGGCTGTCATATCTGCTGGATTCGCCGCTCCAGCAGTGGACCAATATACACAAGGCGTGGTGAGTAATTAAACTTTTTGCGGACTTTTTAAAACGCAACGCTGAAACACTAGTTGTTAGTACTATGGGAAATTAATATTCCCACTTTTAAATCCAATGAGAGTAGCATTGCGTTAATGGCAAGTCTAATGAGAGTAGCACTGCGTTAATGTTAAGTCATGTTACCAGAAACCTGACATTACATATCCTAAAGAAATAAAATGTGAAAATTGAAAGAGTGAAACTGCGGGATAATCATGCTAAGCAAAGACATATGAAATTTATGTAGCAAACAGAAATAAAAACATAGAATATATACGTAGCGTTTATAAACTGTACTACAACTATACATTTATTTACAGTTGTTCACGATTGTCTCAAATGACAAATATCCTTTGCAAAACAAGCGTAATTCCCACACCATAATGTCACTTTTGCACAGCAGAACACAATTTCTCCCTGTTTTAGAGACATTTCCAGATGTTTTAGTAAATATATGTAAATGGTTTTGCACAATTGTCATCACTTGGCATAATTGTCAGTTGCTTTAGTCTTGTTGGTCAAAATAGATTATATAGTTTCCCACTATAATAATTGTGCACCCAAAACTATGTGTATGTGATCATCTTGTTAGCCAGCACATGCAAAACAGTAAACCGAATTTTGAAAATGATATAAAAATATATTCCATAAATTGCAGTGATACAGCATGTTTGTGGTTTAGGTTCCCACAGTATATGACTTTCTTGTTCTTGTATATATATATTCTATGTATATATGTGTTATATAGCGCTATGTGACTTCTTGCTTGCTATTGTACTGTGTATACAATAGTTTAACCTTTTGTGTTACGGTCGGCACCGACCCGTTTGTAAGTTTACAATGCATGAAAGCACCACATAAATTTGTGTACTGCATCATGGCTATCTGACTTGTCAGGAACCTCTATTTAAACAAAATAATAAAAAAAATTCAAAATCACTAAATTATAAATGCTCTGGTCAAGATTATAACAGTATAACATGGTTAAATACCATGTTTTCATTCATTTTCATTAAAATCAGACCCCCCTACTAAAGGCTTTTCCTAAATCTCTAGTGACACCCCAACATCCTGCACGTTATTGCTGCTGCAGCTCTTCCTAACCCTAACCACAAGACCGTTGGTTTACAACATCACCACCCTTCTGTGAACACCCATACCTGGGCTTCCAATTGACACTGAGAAACGGCATCCAGACTGTTTCAGTTACTTTCATGTCGTATTGGCGCAATACCCAAAGAAACGACTGTTCCTGCCCATAAACAACATGTTAAGTGTTTGGTTTTCTTTTCAGGCAACCTCATTTCACATATTCACTCTTTACCAATTAATGTATTGTTTGGTCTCCATTCATACAGTACATTAATATTCAAGATATTTTATTGCCCCTTTGTTCAGCCACCCCCAGTACAAAGAACAGCAAACAATATAAATGCATATAAATGCAATAAAAATACCTTTGGCTGTATTTCTAGACTGTAATGTCAAAAACGTGGGATGGGCCATGTAAAAGAAAATAAGAAATTACATAGTAATCGAGCAAAGTAAAAAGCTTTGTAACCTTTGAAATGTCCTCTTCAAGGCCAAAAAGTTACCGTAATTAAGACTTCACATCCAGCAAGTTCCATTGTTGCATAACAATAACTCAGATTTCAGGATGTTGTAAAACAGTGTGTTTCAGGCAGCACTTTCTTCACCAAAAGAGATGACAACATGTTGCAGATAAGGAGGTGTTTGTAAGACAAATTTGTGAGTAGGTGACACACCATCTGTGGTCTAGTGATCCACGACCTGCTTACAGAGGAATTGAAGCATTATGCACATCTGAATATGTTCCTCGGAGACTTGCAGTCAGGGTGGGTGATGGAGCGGCCCTTATGGATGACACTGCAGTTATGACCCGCTGGGATGACTAGTTTGAGCAGTTGTTTAAAGCTGACCCTCCAGCTAGGATCTTGGACATCTCTGGGTCCACGGTTCTCAAAGCTGATCCTCCAATCAGCTGTGAACTATCCAATGTCACTGAGATTGCATGTGTGAAGAATCAGCTGGGGGTAGGGAAGGCCGCAAGGATCTGTGGTATCCTGGGGTGAACTTCTCCAGGCTGGTGGTAAGGCTGTCCTCTTGGCATTGCTGGCTGTAATATTTGGATATGTTAAAGTTAATTTACCCAGGCATATCTATACACACCATATAGGTATATAAGGTTGTGCGGAGGGGTCCTGAAGTCAGTTGCTGAGTGCCGATGTATGTGTAGTCTGACCTGCGTGATTAGTAAATAAATCATTCCAGTTATTTTACATAGTCCTCTGTCCAGCTTTATTTTTACGACATAAATACAAAATAAGACACAGGCAATCTTTGCTTTCATTTGGGAGTCAGGCATCATCCCAACTGACTGGAAAACAGAACATTTACTCCCTATCTGGAAAGGGAAGGGTGATCGCCTGGATTGTGGAAACTACGATTCTTTGCAGCCTTTGTCGATTTTTGTAAAGCGTTCGACTCAGTTGATCGAGTTTCCCTGTGGGATATCCTGAGACTTTACAGTATCCCCCTGAAGTTACTGGATGCCATGGTCGGTCTGTACACTGGTACTGTGAGTGCTGTGCAGAGTGGAAGGAGAACCTAAGCGTTCTTCCCAGTTGATTCTGGGGTTTGCCAGGGTTGTCTTCTTTGCTCCTACTTGTATGGACTGGGTGTTGGGCAGGGTCGTGGGGTCCAGCAGCTGTGGAGCACCCGTCGGTGAAGAAAGATTTACTGTTCTTGACAGTGACACAGCTGCAGAGGGTGCTCTCAATGGTTCCTCTGAAAAAGGTGGGGAGGAAAGGAGGTTGAGGCCAGCTTTCTTTAGCTTCTGCAGGAAATGGTGACATGTTGTTTGGATTTGGAAGAATAACTGTTGCAAGTTATTCTGACAGGTTCACAAAAATTCTTTCCTGATTGTACAGTGGTTTGATGATACATGATCTTGCTTTACAGGATTGGCTTAGTCGGTATGGATACTTGCCCCCTCCAGATCCCCATACAGGGATGCTTCAGACTATGGACGAGATTAAAAATGCACTTAAGGAGATGCAGAGCTTTGCTGGGCTGAAAGCGACTGGAATACTGGGTACCTCTGTTTCCCTGCCATACCACCATATCTGACTACCTGGCTCTAATTCCCCATTTTTGCCCTTCTTCAGTTATGTCTTGTTTTATTCTCTTGCTCCTTTTTCTGTATTTATATGAAAGTGATCAAAGCTTTGTTATGTTTGATGGACACTTTGTTATGGAAAGACCATGTAACCCAACTTGTTGAACATGTGCAGATGTATACTCAAAGTACACTACATAAATGCTTATTTTTGTTAGCAAATGATACTAACATTGTCACTGACATCCTTTTTATGACTATCTCCGTCCTAGATGCAGATACTGTCCGCCTTATGTCTACACCACGTTGCTCTCTCCCTGATATAATGAGAGCTGAAGATAAGCTGAGGAAGAGGAGACGAAAAAGATATGTGTTATCAGGGTCACGTTGGCATAAGACTGACATCACTTGGAGGTCTGTATAGAATGACTGCATTCATGAAAATACCTTCAGGATGTCATTTGTAATACAGCCCTTTCTGAGAACACCAGATGAGTTGGTGGCTGCATGGTGTCTATTAGGGATGGACCACATTTTTTCAGTTCCGATCCAATTCCGATACACAACTGCAGTAAATAGCAGGTAAATACCAGGAACAGGTGTGGCTCATCAGAAGCCAGATAGGATAGAAAACCTACTGGATAGTAGCTCTCCAGGACGAGAGTTGGGGACCCCTGGTATAGTAGGTAGGGATCGGTGCCGATACCGATTTGAATATCGGATTGGTGCACCTTTAGTGTCTATGTTGATATCTCACTTTTCAAAATACTAGCTAAATAACAATGTATCCTTGTGTTGCGTTAGTGTATAGCTATAACTTTAAAGAATTTCTTCTTGTTCCATTGCTGCCATTTCTTCATATATTTTCTCCTATTCAGTCTCAACAGTTATCCGTCTCCTTCATCAAAACTTAACCCTGAATTAGTGCAGCAACTCTTGAGTCAGGCATTCAGAGTATGGAGTGATGTCATCCCACTGAACTTCCACTATAAGAGAGATCTGAAAGAAGAAGGGGACATCAGGGTGTATTTTGCCAGTGGTTTTCATCAGGATGGGTACCCCTTCGATGGCAAAGGAGGAACATTAGCCCATGCATTCTTTCCATCAAATCATGAAATGGCAGGAGACACGCACTTTGACAATGATGAAATATGGAGCTTTGGAGGTACAAAATTGTTTGTATGTATGTGTGTGCGTATGCATGTATGTGTGCCAATTAAAAATTTGGACACACCTACAGTAAAATGGTCTATTTGTAGTATTCTCTGCATTTTAGAATAAACATATACAGTACTATAACTCTGTGGTGTGTTGGCACCCGCCCAGGGTTGGTTCCCGCCTGCGCCCGTTCTTCCCGGGATAGACTCCGGGCCCCCTGTGACCCCAATGGGGATTAAGTGGTCACAATAATGGATGGATGGATGGATGGATGGATATTACTATAACTACAAAATAATAAAATAACATTATCTTAAAATTAAAATTATATACTGACCAAAAAAGTATTTTTAAAATGTATTTGTTGGCAGGGAGTAGCTCTGTGGGGTTGGGACTCCGAAGGTTGTTGGTTCAAATTCTGTGGTCAGCAGAGTGACCTCATCATTGGGCATTTGAATAAGGCCCTTAACCCAAATCATTTCAGGGACTGGGTGACCCACTGTCTCCTCTACATCTGTTTTATGAGGTGGCCTCTTGGGATGCTTTTCCAGCTGTACTGAAGGAGGTCCCACATAGATGTTGAGTATTCCTTGGACGCTTTTCCTTTAACACTCTAGTCAAACTCTCGAATATAATGGGACCAAATGGGATTCTTTCTGTGGTGAATAAAGGGCCAGAAATATGCATTTGAAAAATTCACCAGCAATGTCTCTTACCAAAAATCATGACCTAGTTATTGAAGATAATTCATGGACTTTGTAGTGAGCAGTTTAATGTACAAATTATTTCCTTCTACCAAACTCCACACACCAATCATATGAGCAGAAGCAACCCAGCAATGTCTTCTGCGCAGTGATACAATTGGTGTGTGGAGTCTGTAGATTATCTTCATTAACTGGGTCGTGATTTCAGGTAAGAGATATTGCTGTTCAATTTTTCAAATGTATTGGCGCCATAATCACCACAGAAAGAATGCCATTGACTCCCATCATATTCAAGAGAAGCCCAACAATTCTACAGCCGATATCTCCAAAACTAGGCAACTCCCAGCAGAACAACCTGGTTGGATAGTAAGCCCTAAAATCCCTCTAAAACATTTATTTTTTTAGTTTTGGGGTGAACTGGCCCTTTAACCCAAAAGTTTTAACGTAATAGGCTTTATGGTAGTCTGTGAGTACAAGTTGTCCACAAGTCGAACGTTCTTAACCTGGAGACTGCTAGTATAACCTAAGACACAATATCACACACATTTAACTAAACCTTTAGAGTGGCTGCAAAATTGGTTTGTTTTGGTTCTTGCCCGATGCCCCACACCTGGTTAAATACATCCGCTAAAACCCACTATCTGCTTCAGTTAATTTTTATTAAGGTTAATTTATAAAAACTGAATTTTTATTCAGTTAATTTTTATTAAGGCTCTTGTGGTACATAGGTATTATTTTTCATTACTCAATAGGACACAGGTTGACGGATATCTCTCTCTGTGTGTGTATAATGTATGTATCAAACTAAAAATACATTATAAACCCACACTTTTGTATACAAACTCATTTATCCTTTAGTCATCATTTCTTTTGTCCTTCATTCTTTTATCACTTGATGAAAATACATTTTCAAAGGCAGCTTCTGTTTTTGGCTTAAGGACACATAATTCCATGCTGACTGGAGATTAACATTGAATATGAACAAATGGGACACCGTGTAGCTCTGTGGGTCAGGTCTTTGATCATTGCTGTCCAGTCACTCTGATCCTGATTTGCATGTTGCTTTGGACAAAAGCATCTGCTAAATTTAAAAATGTGCATAAAATAAATGTATAAAATGTCCAGACAATAGCCAGGTTATTTGAATGATAGCCCTGGAGTTATGCTTGTGGTCGAATATGACACATTAAATTACGCAGTGTGTATGAACATTCCAAATTCATGAATTTCTTTCAGATGACAGTGACAGCACTGACCTCTTCACAGTGGCTGTCCATGAATTTGGCCATGCTCTGGGACTCTCGCATTCATCCGCTGAATTGTCCATTATGAGGCCCTATTACCAAGGAGCAATAAAAGACATAAATAGTTACAAACTTCCAAAGGATGACAAACTGGGCATCCAGGCACTATACGGTATGGGGCTACCAAACATTGGAAGGGTTTGTCTGTTACCCAGTGTGTACTTGATGCTCCGATGACTCAATTTATATTGATCACTCTGATTCTTTGTCTCATATCATCATCAGATACATGTCATGGTCGAATAATATATATAACATTTGTTGGCTCTTTTTTGATTCTCAAAGGGAAAAGGAATGACAGAGTCGCTCCTGATCCCAGGATTCCTCCTATTCCTGATCAGCCACATCAGCCCAATCCTCCCCCATCAAAACCAACACAACAGTGAGCAGTGTTATCAATAAATCAAATCAAAGTTTTCTTTGCAAATGCACAATACCTCCATCACATACATCACATATCTACCAACTCAACAGTGATGTCAAGAACTTGCATACCTGTTATAATAAGGACATTGCAAGCATAGTTTGTTAAAATGTGTGTAAAAGTGATTGTAGTCTGTTTATATTGCTGACTTGTATCTTGTGTATAGTGTGCTGACCAGTGGTTCCCTGTCTGTGTTTCCCTTCCTTAGCCCAGACCCCTCCCTTCCTGATCGTTGTAAGGGGGGATTTGATGCTGTGGCTAATATCAGAGGCGAGGTATTCTTCTTCAAAGGTGAAAGTAACCTACCAGTAGTGTGTTCTTTGTGAATGTAAAAATATAAGATTCATGAGTAGCATTTTCACAATTTGGGGCTTTGAAAGAACCTGTATAAATAACCACTACTGTAAATTCACTATCATACTTTTTCCTGCTTATCCATTTTAGCATTTATCATTCATCTTACTGTCTTTCAGGCCCACATTTTTGGCGGGTATGGCCGTCGGGTTCGTTGTTGTCTTTCGCTCCAGCTTTGATAAAAAACTTCTGGATTGGTCTTCCACCTGAAACCGACAAAATTGATGCCGTATATGAGAGAACCAGTGACAGCAATATTGTCTTTTTTATAGGTGAGAAAGCAGCATTCTATTAATAACTGTGTAATCTGCATCTCACATTTGTGAATATATCACTAAGAGATTGTCTTTTTCTGTGTGCAGGGAATCAGTACTGGGTCTTCAAAGAAACCATATCTCTTCCTGGTTACCCGCACCCACTGTCTGAATGGCATATGCAAACATCCGATGGGAGAAATGTGCAGAGAGTGGAGGCAGCATTCGTGTGGGCACGCAATGGGAAGACATACTTGTTCAGTAATGGGGAATTTTGGGGCTTTGATGATGAAAGGCAGATTGGAAGAAATATGGATGGGCAATACCCCCGTAAGACCACCCTCTGGAAAGGAGTGCCCTCTGACCCTGACGGTGTCATAAGCTGGGGAGATGGTAAAACAAAAAATTATAATACAAAAACACGACCCTCACAGTGGCTAACCTGAGGCACATTATGTATAATAATATATTAAATTATGTTAGGTTTACCCAAGATCACTATATTAGGTTTAGCACCATGAAATGTACAGGCAGGTGACAAACTGTCCTAACATGTAAAGCAAGTTGTCTCTATGACCCTACAATAGTAGCAGGCTTATTATGTAAAAATACCATTTTTATTTACATATTTGTATTCACATTTAGAGCCATGTTTGAATTGATGCTAAATGAAAAGAGGGTATTGTTAAGTTTGGCATGGAACCTTTTTGGCACTTGGAAAAGAAAACATGAGAATTATAGTCAAAATTGAGAGCCTGGCAAAGTAATGAAATTTCCCACCTATAACACACTATTAACCATCTGCTTCCTATTTTTACTTCATTTCCTTTGTATCTTCTGTTCCTAATGTGATAATGAGCTTCTTTTTCTCACCTGCTTCTTAGATCTGCATTTCTTCAAAGGAAACTCCTATTGGATCCTAAAGAATGGGGAAATGAACCATGAAGCCATAATTAGCAAATCTGTAGCAGTCGATTGGATGAAATGTCCCAAACCACAAATGCGTGATGAATGTAACTGTCCTCTGGGTGCAGCTTTCATGTCCCAAATCTCTTTTTGGGTTATCTGGATATCTACAGTGAATATTTGTGTTTTTATAAAATAAATGAAGAGATGTGTGTCCAGTAATTTCAATATAGCTTGACAAGAGAAACAAATTTTGCTTATAGGTTCTGCAGTGCAACAATATCAAGCAAATAGAAGACTGGTAATAACGAAATGTGTATAAATAATGTGTGTATAAATAAGCATATTTTTCATAATCAAGAATGTGTCAGCAGGAAGAATACTTGTGGTCAACTAACAGTGTTCCAAGATTTAAAGATGCATTTGAGATTTTGTTAAATATCACTTGGAATTATTACAGAACTGCAAATAATAATAGATAAAAACAAAGTAATGTGAAAGATCTGTTGTGTTCTTGACTGCTTATGAGGAAAAAAGAAAAACAAGCACATAACATAACTGCAAGCAGCAATAATGGGACCAAGCAGATTACCAGTGCATAGATGCAAAGGGAACAACTTCATATCATTTGTCAAGGGTATGGTTACATGCACTCACCGCAAATTTCATGTCAGTTGACCAAAGATAATGCCTAGATATCAGTCCACTTCATGCTTGGCATCTTCACTGCTGAATTTTATAGGGTGGAACGGACAAATGACTTTGAAATGAAACATCAGTCAGAAAACTTTCATTTTTGAAAATCATCTTTGCAATATTTAATAATAAAATAATAATACATTTTATTTATAAGCGCCTTTCAAAACACTCAAGGTCGCTGTACAACATATTTGGTGAAGATTCAACAAGGGTTGCCACTGCTGAAAACATATGTTGATTAAATGGTAGAAGGAGTGATAACAGATGTCCTATGATATTATGAAACCATATCTTGTTACATATCAAAACACATTTAAGGATGTTAGAATATGATATTTCACAAAGGTTAGTTCTGTAAATGATAAAAATCCTGTGTTAACACCATAAATATGTCTATTACTCCTTCAAATCCAGTTTATTTGGATTTGTCTCTACAACCAGTGAAATTGTGTTGACTGATTGACTGACTAGACTTCAAATCACAGATGACATAGTGTGCCCCATCTCCCCCTCCGGGAGACAAAGACTTGGCTGGCCCCTCCCTTGGATCCCAAGAGACACCGGTGGTTGCATCGAGACTTGAGGTCCAGGTTGGCATATGCCTCAGGCTGAGGCGGGGGCCCACGGTTTATCCAACTCAATCTGACAGCATCCGGGGAGTTGGCCGGACAGTGACCAGGGAGACGGGAGTTAGCCGGGCAGTGATGAGGAGGGCATCCCTGAGGAACTAGGAGATCAGGTGGGCACCGACGGAGTACCTGGAGACAAGGTGGAGACAGGGTGGGTGCCATCAGGTAACCAGGAGATGAGGCGGGAGTCAACAGCACTGAACACCAAGAGACTGTCAGGAAAACAGGGTACAGCAGTGGGCACCTGGAGGCGAGCAGGATGCAGCCGAGGCAATTGGAGGCAAGTAGGGCCGGATGTAGGTGGTAGTGGCCTCCTCTGGGCAGGGTTCTGGAAGCTCTGTGGAGCAGTGGCCCCTTCTGGTCAGGATCCTGGAGGCTCAGGCAGAGCAGCAACTCCTTCTGGGCAAGATTCTAGATGCACTGTGTCAGGTGAGATGGGCTCTGGCTGCAGAGGGTCAGGCGGGACTGGAGACGCGGACCCAGCTAACAACTTCTGCCTGTTCCTTCCTCAGGTAGAGCAGGTAGCTGCAGTGAGCTGCACAGTGCCGGCAGGCTGGACCGCTGCGACAGTCAGTTCTGGCTCCTGGAAACTGGCAGACGGTGCAGTGGGTTCAGCCTGCGGGAAGCCAGTGGGCAGAGCCAAACCCTGTTGAAGGACAGTCAAAGGCTGAACTGTGTCTCACTGTGGAGAGGCGGTGGGCTAACCTGAAAGATGAGATTGCCTTCCCTCAACCAGCAGTTGCATTTCTTTCATTAAATGCAAGACTTTCTCCACCTCCTGGGGATCCGCGTCTGGGGTGAGTCCTGAAAGTACTTTCTCTGCATACCGGAGGAGTCCTTTGACCTCAGGGATCCAACATTTTATGGGATCACACCTCCACTCTAGGTGGTTGTCAAGGAGGGTGAAGTCCTCTGCAAGTAGGGAAGGTGGCTCCGGTGGATCCTGCAGCTCTGGCAACCCCTATAGTCTTCAGATCCAAGGCACATAAGGTATCCAGTCAGCCAGATGATCAAAGCTAGGGCAGATGTACAGGCTGTTGGGGCTTTTTGAGAGTTAATTTTATTGGGTTTCAAGGTTGAGGGAAGGCATAAAGTACCATGAATGGGGAATTTCCCCAAAAGGGGACTATATTTGTATAAAACAGAGAATAGGGCGGGTCCTTCGGTGGACCTGGTGGGAACTGGGGCAGTGACAGGAAATGATGACAGAACTGGGGAATACAGGACTAAGAAGCACATATATACGAGACTAATGAGGGACTGACACAATTCTGGTGTTACCACATTAGGGTTGGGGATAATGAGCAGAATACACCTGGGAAGAATTAAGAGGGTTCCAGAGGGCTAGCAGTGACCCCTGCTGGCCATAGGAGGGATAGACCAGACAGGCTGTGACATTTAAACCTACATCAAAACCACCTTTCCTTGCCAAGGTTTCAAAACACAACAGAAAACAACATCACAGTACATAAACTACCCTTGTTAGCGTTTTTAATTAAGAACAGAAGCTCTGGAAGTGACAGCTTCAAGAGTGTAGAATGCCTGACCTTTATACATACCCTGTGAAAATCTATACCTTTTGTTATATTACACCCTGTAAAATAAAGTAGTATTAAGTAAAGCTGTAAATCAGTAATAAGTCCAATTTGTAGGTGTATGCACACATTATAGCCCTCATTGCCAATAAATAAAAACTTTTTTTTTTACAAATAAAAAATATTGAAACAATTATTAAAATTAGTTAAATAGCTGGTTTGTGAAGTGATCAGCCTCTTAGAATGTACGAATCTAAACAATCAGATGCCAGATCAATTACTAGCTTACTTTCCCCACCTGACATCAACTGTAGTGGTTTTGATTACTTCAGAATAAAACCCCGCTATCTGTTGAAGATTTCACTACTAGTAGTGCAAGGTTCTGAAAAGAATTCAACATGGTTGGGAAAGCGGTGTTTTAAAGTTGTATAAAGGGACAAACTTGATAAAGGCTATAGCTGTCTGTCTGAGTGCTGTTCAGCGCATCAGTAAGAAGTGGAAGGTGTGTTGCACCACCAACATAGTTAGGCTGACCGGATAATCCACGTCAGTGAGGACACTTCAAGCTACTCCAGGTTTTACAAACTACTTTAAATAGCTCACTTCTTGTGCTTTTACTGCTTTGATTGAAAAGCTCATCCAGCTGTTACACATTAACATTAGTGGCATATGCATGATTATAGGAGACTGACCAACAAAAACTCAGCCCAGTCTGACTAACAAAAACTCAAATGCATGCTAGCAAGTACACTCAAATTCTTAAGGAAAACCTGTGCCTCTCTGCTATTAGAATTAAGTGATTGTCATTATTGACACACCACGGCACACAATAACTAAATGTGTCCTCTGCATTTAACCCATATGTGACAATGTGACATAGCAGGGGGCAGCTAGTTCAGCACCTGGGGAGCAGTGCTTGGGGGCGGTACCTTGCTCAGGGTACCTCAGTGGTGCTTTACTGGTCAGGGATTCAAACCTGCAACCTTTCAATTACAAGTGTGTGTCCCTAAAGATCGTCGCCTAGTAAAATAAAGGTAAATAAATGTATGGGAGGTTGAGAAGGTTAGGTGCATGTTGATGGAAGCAGAAGGACTCTGCAGCGCCAGGGTAGGCCGGTGCGGTTCCTGGCCCAGATGAGTTTTCTGTCACTCCACCTCAGCCTCTAAGGCCCAGGCCAGCAGAGACTGCCACCATGCTCAGCCCAGCAGAAGCCACCCAGAACAAGAAACCTCTGTTCTTGCAGTCTTCTCCTCAGCTGAACCTCCAGCGTCCCCAGTGAGAAGCCTGTTGTGTCTGCTGACCCCATTTGGGTTCTGACTGTGTCTCTCAACATTTACCTGTGACTGTTGTACTCCGGGTTTCTAGTCCAGAAAGGACCACTCCATCTGTGCTTCAGGCTCCCAGCCCCATGGCTGTGCTGCCCAAACCTGAGTCAGTTGCCCCCTCTGTGCTTTGCCCGCCCCCAGATGCCCAGGCTGTGCTTCGCTTGTGCTCCCGGCTTCCAGCCCAGAGAAGGCCACTTCACACACGTTTCTGAGTCTACACTGCCCATATCCAGGAGTTCTGGCTCCTCTCAGCTCTATCCATCTCCAGAAGTTCTTGTTCCATCCTGCTCATTGCCATATGCCTTGGCTATGCCCTGTTTTGTTGCCAAGTGCCCTGACTTTGCACCACTTGCTGCCATGTGCCTTGGCTTTGCCCCACTCTCTTCCGTGTGCCCTGGCCTCACCCCATTTGCGCCCAGGTGCCCCCGGCTTTCTTCATTCTACTCATGGGTGTCCTGTGGGACCCAGTCTCGTTCCTCAGTGTTCCGCTGGATCTTGCCTCACTGTCCCTTGAGATCCCACTGGATCCCGCCTCGATGTCCCCTGAGGTCTCATTGGATCCTGCCTCGTTGTCCCCCGACGTCCCATCTCATCTCTTGTTGTGGGTGCCAGCTTGATGCCTGACTTCCATGCCACCGCCAGCTCAAGGGGGATGAGCCCAGACAAAAATGCTTCAGAAGATGTGGAGTGGGATCCTCTGGGCTTGGATCTCAGCCCTGCTCTGTGGGCCCCTGCCTCTGCTCAAGACTTAGGCCTGCTTTGGTCCCAGGGTCCAGGGCCATCACCAGTATCTGCAGGGCTCCAGAAGAGAGGCTGGCTGAGTATCTGTCTCCTGGAGATGGAGATGGGGGCACACCATCAGAAGTGCTTGTTCCAACTCCCATCTGCCAAATGTTGCTGATCCAGGCATCTCTCCTGTTGTAGCCTGGAGAGCAGTAAGTATGATACCTTCCTGTTCATGCTCCTTCATTGCGCTCGGGGGTGCTCACTTGCCCCAACGTCCTAGTGACATCTCTTTGTATTGATCCCTGTTTTTATCCTGTAGTTTCTCTAGCATTCTCCAGCACTGACCCTGTGGGCCCCTCGGCACCCTTTGGTCTTGGCCCTGTGGTCTCCTCAGCGCCCTTTGGTGCATTTTTGCCCTGGTCCTGCCGGCCTCTCAGCACCCTTCATTCCCAGCCCTGCAGGTCTCAGGGCACCACCTGCTCCCACCAACCCTTCAGAGCCTGGAAGGCCCTAGTTCGGTGCCCAACATCCCGGGACCTGGCTTTCTGTCCCTCTGCTTAAATCATTACCCGGTTGTTATACTCCGGTCATGATCCTCTTGCCCTGTCCTTCATCCTTCTCTGGCCTGTGTCCCCTGAGGTCTGCACTTGTGTCTCTGTCCCCGTCCTTGTCCAGTCTCCTGTTCCTAGTTTTGCCCAGGTTAGTTTGGTTTCCTTAGTTGTGCCTTGTTCCTGGTCTTCTGTCCTGTGGTGTTCTGTCTAGTATTCTGTCTTGTCTGATGTTGTTCAGTCCATCATTTGACCTGTCGCCCCCTGTCTAGTGCGGACTCCCATCTGCGTTCAGCCCTGTTGTTCAGTTCTTTTGGTCCCCCCTCTCTTGGTCTTTCGCTTGGGGGGGGGGGGGGGGGGTTATTTAAATGCGATGGTAACCAACAAACCCCAATTAAACCAAAGTGGGGGTTTTGCATTTGACTTACCCATTGTACATCCCATTGTGTGATACAAACCACATGCCTT
>JAODJX010000097.1:33132463-33147620 GCA_026776945.1 Isichthys henryi | reverse complement strand
ACATGTGGTCCACCATCAACCAGTGTTTCCAGGGAATAGCCCACCTGTATGGCCTGTGTTCTCTATTGTCGTCATAGTGCTGTTGTTACTAAAGCCAGTAAAGTTGAAGGCTGTCAGACTTGAGTTCCCTTTAACATTGGTGGTGTTGATATTGAGGGGTGATTGCCGTGTTCCATTACAGAAGCCCAGTGGTTTTGAAACCCAGACATTTTCATCTAAAGAATATGCAAAAGAAAAAAAACTAAATCAGATACAAGTCCATCCATCCATGTTCTGCAACCACATGGAACCTGATGGAGACTTTACCTCTGGTCCTGGCGGTGTGAGGCAATAGTGCTAAGCACTGCACCACTGTGCAGCCCCAGGTACAAATTCATTATTTAAAAAAAAAGAACACTGAAGGAAAACACCACCCTGGACGTTCTGGACAGAAGGCCAGTCCATGACAGGACATATACAGTCACACACAATTTAAAGACCAAATTCACCTAACTGCACGTTTTTGGACAGTGCAACAAAACCCATTGCAGCACAAGGTTGGAGAACAAAAAATCTACTCAAATTGCAACCAATTAACATGTTACATATGAGATGTACTGTGTTAAAATATACTGTGTTAACATGGGCCACAAATATAACTCAAATGTCGTCTAATTGGTGCAACATAAACTTGGTACTCATATTGGCATTTAAAATTAACTTTGCGTTACATTGCACGGACCAGTGTAATTAGTGCCATTACTTAGACATTACCATTTATTCGGGAGAATGCGTAAATAAAGGGTACTTACTGCATGATGCATTATTATAACACCAGTCTGAAAGGAAGACGCATAATTCATTCACTTTTGTCATATAAAAATATTTATTTTCGAAATACGACAACTGTGTGTAAAGAGAGATTCAATTAGGAAAATGGTTACACTTACGTATTTGGCCAGATTCCCCATGTGCTAAGGCCACCAACACAGACCCCAAAACAAAAAACGTGTCAAGTGGAGTATTCATCTGAAAAATGATAGGGGAATCCCCTAATTAAAATGCTTTCAATGCATTAATGACAGTGAAACTACAGAACCATTTCGGTAATCATGTTCTCCGCGTGAAAGACAATAACACAGGGACACACGTTTTCTATTACACAAGTTAAAGTTACACAAATGTCCCACTTTCCAATAAAGATAAAATGGATTTGTCACATGAAAAACGAGTTGTAATGATAATTTGATTTCCATACAGTTATTCATACGTTAATCCGCTATGTCTATTTACTAAATATCACTTTATTGTATTATTATCATCATTGTATTAATTTCTTGATCTATATGTGACCACCGGTCAAATGCAGCGTAAAACAAACAAATAAATAGTCCTTTTAGGAATATAAAATATAGTTAGTAATTTGTCGAACTTTTAATATTCGCAGTAGCCAACAACCGTTTATGCATACAAGCAACCTAGAAATAAAAGCCGAACATAATTAGCCTATATAAATATGTAGATTTCAGTTCAAGAGACTAATAGTAAAAATGAGTAAACATACCTTTACGTGTCTCCTTTCAGAGCAACTTTTCACTCAGTAACTTCGTAAGTTGTTCCCCTTATATACAGCTATTCAGTGATGCTATCTCATACTGACATGTGCTATTCTCCATCCCCCGTGAGCAGCGTAACATTTCAAGTGTTATGCAACCGCTAACAAGAATTCGCCGAGCAACTTCTTGCTATCCAAACAGGTTCTTTAACGTGTTGCTACTTTAATGCTAGGAAGATGTAGTGCTGCTCCTGTGTTCACCCTTCGTAGCAATGCATTGCCTTTAAAATTTTTTCGTTATAATAAGAGCAAACCTCAGGTGTAGTAGTAGCCTAGATCGTCTTCATTACTTTTTATTTATATAGCACACCGCAGTATTACATTTGTCTAAAAAATACCCCTGACCATTATACACGATTGGAAGCTTCATAAATAATTATGTTTCTAGGGTGTAAATTTAGTTTTAGCACTGGTTGGGATTAAATCTGCTCTGTTCCCCAGTGTCTCTGTTACTCTCAAAATTTTGCTGTCTGAGGAGGGGTGGGGCACAGGGTAAATCAGGTTATTTGGGGCCCCATCTGAGGAAAACATAAACCAATTAATGGAAATCATTGTGCTTAAATGCTATGGGGAGATAAACTTGCAGAGGCTGTTTCTGCATTGCTACGATCATACTGATAATGTTGTCTCAAGTGAGTTCGCATGTTGGCTTGTGTTTTCACGCCAAACGGGCAGAGAATGAATTTCTCGCATGAAAAACCCAAAACCAGGAGACCTGGGCTTTTATTCGGGAACTCAGGCAAACAGAGATTGAGTCGGCAGGCATAAATCAAGGTCTGGGCAGCAGGAAGAGCCAGTCCTGCACAGACACAGAAGATGAGGAATAGGAACACTGGGCCGAACAGATGAGCTGGTACGGGTAGGATGGACAGGAACGGACGAGGCAGGAGCAGACCGGGCAGGATCAGGATGAGCGAGGCAGAAGACAGGGTTATTAGAGAGCTTATGAATGGTCTACGATACTTTGTACCAGGTGTGAGGGCGAGCCCAGTTTTAAATTGTAACCACTGTAACCAGCATTAGTTCTAACCAACCCATAGCCAAATTTGGCACATTTGGCAAATTTGTTGAACGTCTCCTGAATTTAGTTTCTACTTATGTTCATTTTTTAAATTGTGCATATAGAACTGAAAATGATGTACATGTACTGTTACCATACTAATATTTTGCCAAAATGACATTCAGGTGAAATATGGATAAAATATGCATGAAATAAATGGGAAAAATGTCATAATATATTATTTGGCCTATCATTATTTTAAGAACATAAGAAATTTACAAACGAGAGGAGGCCATTCGGCCCATCAAGCTCATTTGGGATGAACTTAACTAATAGCTCAGAGCTGTTAAAATCATATCTAGCTCTGATTTGAAGGAACCCAGGGTTTTAGCTTGTGTTACATTAGCAGGAAAACTATTCCATACTCTAACTACACGCTGTGTAAAGAGGTGCTTCCTCAAATCCATTGATCTTGGCAAGTTTTCCTTTTGAGCAGGGCCCCCTAGAGGGCAGTGTCTGGTGTTACAGCACCAGTTGCAGCACCCTAAATACAGGGACATGTCTCTACCATTCATCCATTCATACTCAAATCAGTGGCCTTGATAAGGTTTAAAATCCATCCATCCATTTAAAAATGTTAAAAACCATCTGCATTATCTTGCATCACTGCAAACAGTATATTTATAGGCTAACAACAAACCCCTCTTTCAGGCGTAGCCTACTCAAGTCAAGTCAAGTTAAGTCAAGTAGGTTTTATTGTCATTTCAACCATACACACAGTATATACTCATCTGCCTTCTATCACTTTCTGTGTATATTAATAATGAACCTGGGTGGCTTAATCCATCCATGCTGTATTGGTGCCAGGCCCTGTTAGGTCACAGTGGATTTATCAGGATGCTGTCCTGTGGTGGGTAATTGGGTATATTGGGTGGACACCAGTATTTTAATTGTGCCTCAGACAACCTAGGCCACAACGCAGAAATACACCTGGAACAGGATGCTAGTCCATTTCAGGACAATTGAAGAAAAAATGTCAAAAAATCGCTCAGTCCATGGACTTTGTTTGTATGTTTTGGAAATTTAGCAACAGTTCTTCGGTGGATTTCAGGAGGACTGCGTTTTGGTTCCCAAAACTGTAACATATAATGTATGTAATGCGTGTGTTCATTATTAAGAACCATTGTGTTTAACACTAAGTTATTATTTGAATTACTGCAGCCTAACTTTCAGCTTGATCCAGTGTGGGCAGTCCCCTCTTCTTCTTCTTTTTTAACTGATTAATTGTAAAGGAAGCACGCGTCTACTGTCATATGATGCACTGATATGGCTGACAGGTTATCATGTGACATTCCTATGCCACATGATTTAAGACGGAGACGGGATTTCTCAAGCAAGACGGTATGAGGAAGAAAGTCATCTTCAATGCAATACGCATTCTACCTTAGACATAACCACCCTCATGCTCACTTATCACTGCAATCTAATCTATTATCTTCCCTCTTTGTTAAACAGCATTTCTTTGACACTTTCTGACCACAACAGATCTCATTGCTGAATTTCCATTCCTTTCTATTGAATGTTTACAGTATATTGTATGTGTTGGGTCAGCCCAGATACACTTCACCCTTTTTTAAACATAAAATGTGCTGATCCTGATGTTCTGGTGCAATATGAGTTCTAAAATTACCATTCATTATTATCTTCCCGATGTTCTCATTTTGAGTTATGCCTGAAACATATACAGGAACATTTGAACATTACATTAGTAACAGTAAAGTATGCCTTGTGCTACAAATATTTTCTTGTGCACTAAATATTTCCAAATATTATGATCAATATTTTCAATATAGTGAAACATAAGCTGATTTTAGTGGAATTTATTTGTATTCAAAAAACTTAATGTCATGCCTGGCTCGTACGATCCTCGTGTGTGCCACACCCCCCTGATTATCCACGTGTGCTTCCCTGATTGTACCCAGCTGTACCCTGTTGTCTTGCTTATTTCAGTCCATGTCTTACCTTAGTTCTTTGTCCGTCATTGATGTTAGATGTCTGTTTGCTCCGTTTTGTCCTGCCCATTCTGATACCTGAATAAATCCCCAGTTTTTTCCCGTATTCCGCCTTCCTGCCTGATCCTTCCTGCCCGCCTGCCCCTTCGCCTGACCCGCTCACTGCAACTCTGACACTTAACAATAAATGTTTCATTTTTCATTTTAACAACAGAATGATGAAAACAACTATACAAAGTACTTTAAAAAGAAGTCTTAAAACTACAAAAATGACTGATCAAGAAACATTATGTCTTGTCTTTATACTTTAACAACAAAAAACAATTTATGTATATGTACAGCTTACTCTGTGAAAAAGAAATATTGGTCTAATCTACATAAAATACTGTAATGTATTGGCATCTATTCTGTACTTTACAGAGTCTACTCTGTACTCTGTACTCTGTACTGAGTCTTTAGATTGCTTTGTTTTGGCATACTGTCATCATTTAACGATATGAATTGATATTTCTTAATTGAGTCAAAAATCGTATGATTTAACGATTAGAATCGATTAATTGTTACATCCCTATTACATAAGTAGACTCAATGTTGGTTGATAATTTTTTCCAGTTTCCAAACTACATCATTGGTAAAGATCCGGGTCAGGTAAAATGTGAGATGGAGAACATAGTATGTATGCATGTATAGTGTTCTCATGCATACATACAAACTGTACTACATTAACGGTCCAGTATGTATTGAGTGAGTATGTGATTTCTGTCACGCCCACACAGGCGGCACTCGCCAGGTGTACAACGCCGGTCAATTAACGAACCAGTTAAAAGGAACCAAAGAACACAGGCCGGTGCGAAGTATTGAGCCAAATGTTTTTGTGCCGTGCCAAGCAATTCTTTGTCTCTCGTCTCCCTGCTTTCCCGTACCAAATCTGTTTGCCTTGCGTGTGTGCCTTACCCGATCCCTTTCCTCTCCCCAGACCCGTTCGCGCTCCTGACCTGCCTAACCTGCCGAGACCAGCTCGTCTCGTCTCCCCTTCCTCTTGTGTTCGTGTCTTGTGCTTCATTGTAGGACGGACCCCCTGGCAACTGACCCTTGCTCTCCTCTCCAGACTACAACTTGCTCAGCCCCTTGCTTGTACCTTAGCCTTGTTTGACCCATTAAAACCAGCAGTTACCTGCAATTCTGGATCCGTGCTTCCCTGGTTCCGCCCGTATCACAATTTCAAATGCACTACAGTTTACACTGAATATTTTTCTTATTGTATAGAGTTTTTGAACATACTGTACTTTATTTGTAATGTCTACAGTTATGTGAGGAAAGGACAAGCAATCATCATTACCGCTTTTAATATCAAATAATGGTACTTCTACAGATGTCTGAATCTTATTTATTATTTCATTATCATTTCAAATGATCAAATTTATTCAAACAGATGTATGGTAATATGATTATTTAGAAAATCACTGAAGATCAAAACAGTATTTTCTCTGGTCATAACACATTCATGAAATCTAAAGTTAAACATACTTTATCAATTTATCAGATAAATAACACTTGATAAAGTTGTGTATAGTTATTCTAGATTTAAAAAATCATTTTATTCTTCTATTTCCACTCCACCCTGTGAGCCGTCCATTTCTTTGTGTTCCCCTGTCCTTTACTGTCACCATCCTGCACACACTATACTTTCTGGTTTCACTCTTGAGCCCTCACCTTTTTGGCTGATTTTTGATTTTTTTCTGGACACCAGCCAGTGCCCCCTGTTATATTTCCTGCTATCCTTTCTTACTGGCTCACATGGACCCTCAGTCTGTATACAGAAGGTTAAGGAGCAGCAGAAATGGCCATGGAGCGGCAAATGTGGGTGCGGCACTGATGTAGACCTTGCGCTTGTGGAGACACTGCTGGGGGCGATAGACATCATTAAAGCCCGTCTCTGCTGGGAATATCTTCACCTGAAGGAGGAGAAGAGGCAAAGCGTAGACATAGCTGATTTAGGGTTACTCCTATAAGTATGACATGCAAATTTTCAGGATTTAAGCGATTCTTATAAAAAGTATACACTATACTGTTATATCAGTCTTTACTACTCCTATTTAGTAACTTAAGTCTCTACCACAGTTTAAGCAAGTTATATATTTTATTGAGAAATGCAGAAAATAATATATCACCATATTTTATACCCATCTGAAAATAAATAACTTTGTTTCTGAATACATGTTATTTTTCTAATTGCAGCTGATGGATGATCATTGATTCAAAAAAAAAAAAAAATCCAGACCAAGATTTTGTTTCAAACAATCCAATTGAGCATAAAGAGCCACAGTCACAAAGTACTCAGCTGGTTTGTTGAAAGTAAATCTTGGTCTAGATTTTTACTTTCTGGACCTGAACTATCCATCTCTGCTCACAAGGAACAATAGCTCATTTTTCTGTGTATGTTTAATTATACACTTGTATCAGGAATGAATGTGGGTTAATTAGACACTTCCTCTAATGAACTACAGTGTCCACATGCTTTTGCCCATACAGTGTAACGACTCACTTATAGACTTGTGCCTTAATCACAACTGTTTCCCTGTAAAGCAGAGGCTAACATTATGAGACCATGTTAAAACTTCTATGTATTTTTTAAAAAATTTTTTTACTAATATTGGCCATGTTAAGGCCTCTCATATCTTAACAGGTAAACAGCGGCATAGCTCATGTTATGAGTGAAACAGATGAGAGCAGCCTTATTATTCATAATCAGCTGGCAAATGCAAAATAACATTCTTAAATGCATGTGACAATTAGTCAGTAGGTTCCTGCTGGATATCTTCTCCACCTATCTCCCAGCTTGCTTATCATATTTGATGCGTCAGCCCTCAAAGAGTGGTACTCATGGACCACAATCTAGTACAACGACAATTTCTGTTCTTTCTATGCAAGCTTCCGAGTCAACATATACTGTAACTGTTATCAGCAGAAATACCACACATTTCATGAATAACTATCCCTTGCATAGGGACACAGTTATACAGGTCAGGTCAGGTTGGGGAGCATGCACTAATACAGTGCGTTGCCACACCCATGACACGGCAAAACTCTTCGGAATCCCCCAGGCAGATCCCCCGGGCAGATTCACGGTCCAGTCCCACCCTCTGGAAATGCCCATCCACCTGCCGCAGTCAGGTGTTATGTAGGCGTCCCCTTGGCCTGGTCCAGCCACTTGGGTCCTCAGCAATGAGGATCCTGTGAGCCGGATCACCCTCAGGGAAATGCACCACATGGCCATAGTGCTGTAACTGACACTCCCTCACAATGCAAGTAATGTGCCTCATTCTGGAGTCCTCTACCAACTGCTTATTTGACACAAAGTCAAATCCGCAGTACCCAAGGAATATCCGGAGAGACACAGTGCCGAAGGAGTCCAGTCTTCATTTCAGCTCACTGGATAGTGTCTATATCTCACAGTCATACGGCAAGACAGGGAGCACCAGGACTCTAAAGACTTGAACCTTCATCCTCTTGCAAAGATATTGGGAGCACCACACACCCCTTTCCAGTGATCTCATGACCCCCCATGCTCTTCCAATCTGTTTGCTGACTTCATAGGAAGAGTCACCAAGGACATGAATGTCGCTTCCGAAACACACTACTGATGGCTGTGCCTAAGAAGTCATTAAATGCCTAGGTCTTTATCATGAACACCCACAATCCCAGACACTCAGACCCCTCGCTCAGTCTCTCAAGAGCTCTGATCAGAGACTCCATTGATTCCGCTAAGATTACAGCATCACTGCAAAGTCAAGATCAGGAAAGTCAAGATCAGTAAATCTTTCTTCACCAACAGACACCCCACAGCTGCTGGACCCTATGACCCTGCCCAACACGCAGACAAAGGCTATAAAGAACCTCTGCTGATAGTCGCACTTGCGTATGATGAGAACCCTCAGCACAAGGATATGGATGATGGTAGACTTTTTATGCATACTATAAAAACAGGCTGCTCCAGTTGCTGACAGGCAAACGGGTGATCACTGATCCTCTTAAGGATGACCCTAGTAAGGACCTTACCCGGCACTGACAGCAGTGTTATCCCCCTGTAGTTGCTGCAATCAAGGCAATCACCTATCCCTTTCCAGATAGGGACTACAAATCCCATTTTCCAGTCAGCTGAGATAACACATGACTCCCAAATGGAAGCAAAGATTGCCTGCAATGCCAAGAGGACAGCTTTACCACCAGCCTGGAGAAGTTCACCCCGGATACCACAGATCCCTGCGGCCTTTGGTACCCCTAGCTGATTCACCACCCGAGCAATCTCAGTGACATTGGGTGGTTCACAGCTGATTGGAGGATCAAGTTCGAAGGCAAACAGGTCCTGGGTGAGGAACCAGACGAAGTGCGACTCACAAGACGGCTATTGAAGAAAAAGATATTGGATCCATGGTTTCCTTTGCCCGGATGCAGGTCACTGGCCCCCCTCCCCGGAGCCAGGCCTGGAGGTGGAGCTCCATAGCGAGTGCCTAGTGGTCAGGCCTGCACCCATGGGGCCTGGTCGGGCGCAGCCTGAACAAGGCATGTGGGTCCCCGCTCCAATGGGCTCACCACCTATAGGAGGGGCCATAGGGGTCGGGTGCGATGTGAGTTGGGCAGTGGCCAAAGGCGGGGACCTTGGCAGTCCGATCCTTGGCTGCAGAAGCTAGCTCTAGGGACATGGAATGTCACCTCTCTGATAGGAAAGGAGCCTAAGCTTGTGCTTGAGGTTCCGACTAGATAGAGTCGGGCTCACTTTGACGCACGGCTTCGGCTCTCGAACCAGTCTCCTTGAGGGGGGTTGGACCCTTTTCCACTCTGGGGTTGCCCACGGGGAGAGGCGCCAAGCGGGGATGGGCATACTTATTGCACCCTGGCAATGGACGAGAGGGTAGCCTCCCTTTGCCTTCAGGTGGGGGGACGGGTTCTGACTGTTGTTTGCGCTTATGCGCCAAGCGGCAGTTCAGAATACCCACCCTATCTGGAGTCCTTGGAAGGGGTGTTGGAGAGCGCTCCTCCTGGGGACTCTCTTGTTCTGCTGGGGGACTTCAGTGTTCACATGGGCAATGACAGTGAGACCTGGAGTGGCATGATTGGGAGGAACGCCCACCCCCCTGATCTGAACCCGTGCTTTTTTGTTGGACTTCTGTGCTCATCATGGATTGTCCATAATGAACACCATATTTAGGCATAAGGGTGTCCATATGTGCACTTGGCACCAGGACACCCTAGGTTACAGTTCGATGATCGACTTTGTAGTTGTGTAGTCGGACTTGCGGCCACATGTCTTGGACTCTCGGGTGAAGAGAGGGGCGGAGCTGTCAACTGATCACTATCTGGTGGTGGGTTGGCTCCACTGGTGGAGAAGAAAGCCGGCCTGGCAGGCCCAAGCGTATAGTGAGGGTCTGCTGGGAACGTCTGGTGGAATCTCCTACCTCCAGCTGAACTTCTCCCATATCCCGGGGGAGGCGGGGGACATTGAGTCCGAATGGGCCATGTTCTGTGCCTCCATTGTGGAGGCAGCTGACCAGAGTTGTGGCCGTAAGGTGGTTGGTGCTTGCCGCGGTGGCAATCCCCGAACCCGCTGGTGGACAACGGTGGTGAGGGATGCTGTCAAGCTGAAGAAGGAGTCCTATCAGGCCTTTTTGGCCTGTGGGACTTCAGAGGCAGCTGACAGCTACCAGCAGGCCAAGCAGGATGCGATTTCGGTGGTTGATGAGGCAAAATCTTGGGTGTGGGAGCAGTTTGGCGAGGGCATGGAAAACGACTACTGGACGGCTTCGAGGAGATTCTGGTCCACCATCTGGTGGCTCAGGGCAGGAAAGCAGTGCAACATCAACATTGTTTTTGGTGGGGATGGGGTGCTGCTGACCTCAACTCATTTTAGGTCAGTGGGGGGAGTACTTCGAAGACCTCTTCAATCCCACTAACACGCCTTCCAGTGTGGAAGCAGAGTATGGGGACTTGGTTGTGGACTCGCCTATCTCTGGGACGGAGGTTGCTGAGGTGGTTAAAAGCTCCTCAGTGGCTGGGCCCCGGGGGTGGATGAGATCCGCCTGGAGTTCCTTAAGGTTCTGGATGCTATGGGGCTGTTCTGGTTTAGACGCATCTGCAGCATCGCGTGGACATCAAAGGCAGTGCCTTTGGACTGGTAGACTGGGGTGGTGGTCCCCCTCTTCAAGAAAGGAGACCGGAGGGTGTGTTCCAACTATAGGGGGATCACACTCCTCAGCCTCTCTGGTAAGGTCTATTCAGAGGTGCTGGAGAGGAGGGTCTGCCGGATTGTCGAACCTCGGATTCAGGAGGAGCAGTGTGGTTTTCGCCCTGGCCGTGGAACAGTGGACCAGCTCTATACTCTCCGCAGGGTTTTGCAGGGTTCACAGTTTGCCCAACCAGTCTACATGTGTTTTGTGGACTTGAAGAAGGCATTTGACCGTGTCCCTCGGGGAGTCCTGTGGGGGGTGCTCCAGGACTATGGGGTGCCAGGCTTCCTTTTAAGGGCTGTTCGGTCGTGTATGACCGATGCCAGAGCCTGGTCTGCATGGTCAGGCTCGTTTCCAATGAGGGTTGGACTCCGTCAGGGCTGCCCTTTGTCACTGATTCTGTTCATAGTTTTTATGAGCAGAATTTCTAGGCACAGCCAGGGCATTGAGGGTGTCCGGTTTGGTGACCTCAGGATTAGGTCTCTGCTTTTTGCAGATGATGTGGTTCTGTTGGCTTCATCGGACCATGATCTTTGGCTCTCACTGCGACAATTCACAGCCAAGTGTGAAGCAGCTGGGATGAGAATCAGAACCTCCAAATCTAAGACCATGGTCCTCAGCCGGAAAAGGGTAGAATGCGCTCTCCGGGTCGGGGATGGGGTCCTTCCCCAAGTGAAGGAGTTTATGTATCTCGGGGTCTTATTCACAAGTGAGGGAACGATGGAACGGGAGATCGACAGGCGGATCGGTGCGGCGTCAGCCTTGATGTGGGCGCTGCATCGGTCTGTCACGGTTAAGAAAGAGCTGAGCCAAAAGGCAAATCTAAGTTCCAAGTCGATCTAAGTTCCTACTCTCACCTATGTTCACGAGCTGTGGGTAGTGACCGAAAGAATGAGAAATTCATGGGTGTATTGGACGATTGTTTCACACATTGGGGTGACTTTTTGAGAAGTTTTGAAATGGCTAAGCTGACACACTTCAACAGAAGTTGTACACCAACATGCAGATCATTTAAACAACAATTTTGACCACCTAAGACTTTTTGCACAGTACTAATATGTATTTTATTGCAAATATGGAGTACATATTAATGTATTTAAAAAAGAAAACTGATTGCACAATATACAAAATAACTGAAATTTGCTTTCTCACCAAGTTCCTGCTGATTGTGATTGGTTGCGTAAAGACAGTCCATACTACTGCCTCATCGCAAGTGGGGGTAGTCAGGGATCCATTGTAACGGTAATACTTAGTCCGGTCCACATCTCCAAGAAGACAATCTAATGAAATTGGTTCATGCACATCAACCACACTATCTGAAAAAAGTCATGAAAGATTTCAATGTGTATTGGATTTAATACAATAAATGAGATATCCAGTAATGGTGGGGTGGTATTTAGGCCTCTGTTGGAGCCTGGAGCAATGCCCTTAACCCTAAAATCTGCTCAAGGCCCAAAATCTCTAGAATGTGTAGAAAAATGCCTGACCCTGTGCTCGAATCCCAAGCTTTGCTGTCTGTTGTGTCTGCCTCAGAGATAGAGATGCTATATTATCCCCATGGGGACATAAGGGAGTAAGATGGCCTATGTGAAAACAATTTAATTCAGATGTACTTGCTTGAACAGAAAAAAAAGTATCATCTTAATAACAATTTAACTTGCTCGAGAAAAGATCTGGAGTTCTAAAACAGTGGCCACTGTCTGTGATGTAACACAAAACAGTATGCAAATACAACAAAGGGAAAGGGAAAAAAGATTCAGTTACATTACCTAAATGTGAACAGGTAATGTATTGGAAAGCAGTTAATCCAAAAATCAAACAATGCAATTAAATAATCCTGAAAATACATCAAAATGACATCAGAAGTAGGTCTTGAAAATCACTTTCTTTAGCAGTACTGTTCTAGTCTGTAGGGCAGCAGAAACCATATCTGTCAGTATAACTAATCATATGATTTTGAAACAGACCTGGCATAACATTATAATGTATCACTGTAGGAAGCTGTAGATCGTGTCAGACAAAGATACATTTTTGGTGTGCTGCAAACAAGCAATACATAATTTATTATCAGACAGAAACAATAATATCAGTCAACAGTATTAGACCCTTGGCTCAAACTCAAACGAGTTACAAAGCCAGCTACATCCCGTCCATGGTGTCATCCTACATTGTGCCCTATGCTTTGAGAGATAGGCTTCAAGGCTTCCTGCAACCATATGCAAAATAATTAGCTGAAAGGTGGAAGGATGGATGGGAAATTATACAAATCCACATTCAAATACAGTGGATATAACTGAATTATAGAACTTTCAGGTTTCTCTGATAAGCCAGAAATCAAGACAAACCATCTCAGACATTTTTTTATCTATAATATGACCATGTATCCAAACAAATTCAAGACAATAACAAATAGTACTAATATGATGAATCATTGAAAAGAAAAAAAACCTACAATTTAAATATGGAAGTTTTTTATATATCCAATGTATATACATGTATTACTTTTGAAGTTTGAAGTAAACAAGGCAGTGACCAGAAAATGAAAAGTAGTATGTTCTCCTACCAATTTCTGAAGGATTTTACTAGGTAACTAAGAGACCAATAATCTGGAGAAAGATCAGTCAGAAAATTAAGCAAATCAAATTACCAACATCTGTAAAAATGTTGCAGTCTGTTAACAAACAAATATTCATTTAAGATGTAAAACATCTTTTTCTGTATCTTTGTGAGTCTGTTTTGTATCCCATGTCTTGAAAAGATCAACTATGATGTAAACAGCCCCTTTACTGCACTTTTGTATCTGAACTAGAGGTAACCAAGTCTTTATACCGAAACAAATATATGCTACCAATCAAGAACTTCTCAACCCCACACCTTTCGCCTGTATTTGTGTTAAATACGATGTTAGGGCCTTCCAGCAGTTCATCTTGAATTCTTTGCTTTTTGCCTGGGCTTTATAGCCCGTCCCATGGTCCAGGTGTTCCTTATGTTCCTCATCTACCACCTGGACAGAAAAGAGGCTTTTATTTACCTAAAAAGATGTAATTAACACAACGAAGGTAAATTAAGGCAAGCAGTGGATCAGCGGATCATATGGCATTTTGAAAACCTTTGTGATGTCATACTCATATTCATGTTATATTGTTTTTTACAACATTGCTATGTTTTTATATTTAGTTGTGAGACAGTTACCAGGAATAGAGTTCCTCTGCTGTGGATTTAGGGCAAGCTGGATATAAATGGATGAGATGCCATTAATGGATGAAGCTCTTAAACTATTATACAGATTTACCTCTATGAAGAATCCTAAGACAGCAAGTCCCTGCGGATGCTTCTTTGCTTCGTTCATGGTAAGCCCTTTCATTATATTAACAATGTGCATCTGTCAGACAATGGAAAAAAATAAACTATTAATTAAAAAACATTGTATTTATTAATAGACAATAATATTAATAAAATTAATACTACCACAATGACTGCTACTACTACTACTAATAATCTGGGAGTTATCTATTTAGTTAGACTAAATAGATAAACCTTTGAGACGGTTTCTGTTACCTCCATTGGATATCTCTTGGAGTTCACAGTGTGTTCAGAGCCGACAGAAGAGTCAGAGGAACTTCCCCAGTGAAAGTGGAAGTGAAGAGCTGAATACTGGTGATTGAGGCCCCCTCCACCAATTTCCACCATGTTTTCCACTAGCACACAATTAACTGCAAATGGAGAATGAGGGAAAACTGGATTCTCAGTTCAATGCATTCTCTACACCTGTGTCTGTTTGAACGAAAATTACATACTGTCAGGTTCGCCGGGTAAGCGACAGGCAGGCAAGCGGGCAGGAAGCAGGCAAGGAGGCGAAAGCCGGGGAAAATGGGGATTTATTAAGGGTACGGGTAGGGCAGGACGGAACAACAGCACTCAGACTAACTAACATCAATGACAGACAAAAACCAGGGCAAGACGTGGACTCAAATAGACAAGACTAGGCGAAAATAATAGGACACAGCTGGGCAAGATCAGGGAAGCACACGTGGATAATCAGGGGGCGTGGCACACACGAGGATCGTATGAGCATGTAGAGCTTGACACATACTCTACATGAGCAAAAATACGTGGCCACCAACATGTCCAAAATCTAATTCCAGTTCTGATAATAGCCTGTATTATTCACAGTTTCCCACCGACCATGAAGATCATTTAAATGCAATTGTTTTTGAATTTCTAAGACTTTTGCACAGTCCTGTATGTAGTTGGGGGCGGCATGGTGGTGCAGTGGTTAGCACTGTCGCCTCACACCTCTGGGACCCGGGTTCGAGTCTCCGCCTGG
>JAODJX010000097.1:33120175-33132363 GCA_026776945.1 Isichthys henryi | reverse complement strand
TTGCTTCCGGGATGGGCTCCGGACCCCCCGCGACCCAGTAGGATAAGCGGTTTGGAAAATGGATGGATGGATGGATGTATGTAGTTGTGAATGCACTGCTAATGCGACAGCTAAGAATGAACGCTGTGTACCTGTGTGCCCTGTGTTTTCAATAGAGCGGATACTGTGGGGACTGGAGAAGTTAGTGAGGATGAAGGCTTTCAGGCTGGAATCAGGGATAATGTCCTTAGTGTTGATGCTGATGGGAGACTGTCTTTCTCCCCCACACTGAGAATGAGGCAGCATGTGCCAGTTTGACGGGACATATTCTGGTGATGAGAAAGAAAACAAACTGAGCTCAGTGAGAGAACATTCAAAAATAAGGATTCTTTTCCCTGTAACTTGTTTTAAACTTACCACAGTCATGGTAACACCATGTATGACCTGAGGGAGAAACGTAAATAAGTCTGAAGCTGGTCTGACAGCAAAATCAAGTCATAAAATCACACACAATGGTTGTATTGTTCATTTGCTAGTTACCCCCTTCAGATGGTATTGCTGGGGAAGCGTAGATTTTGCGGCCATTGAGATTTTGTATGGGTCTATAAATTTCCTCATAATTCATAGTTTCTGGAAATTTTTTTACCTGAAGCAGAAAGTACAGAAGAAAAGTGAAATACTTATTTAACATTACCATTTAGCTCTGGAAAAAACTAAGAGACCGCTCCATATTTTTTAAGAATCTACATTGTTAAATTCTGCTTTAATGCTGGTTCTGCTAGCAGAAGGCTACACTGAGTGGCAGGTTTCTTCTACGCTCAAAATTTCTAAGACAGCAGAACACAAAAACAATGTGAAACCGGAGACACAGGGAACAACCAAACCAGCTAGGTAGAGGGCATAAGCGACTTTCCAATGCCAGAGATAATCATCAACTTATCCTACAGAACCTCATAAATCAGATGATGACCTCAAGTGACCTTGAAAAAGAATGGGAAGCATTAAGTGGTGTGAACTGCACTTAACGGGAACCATAGAAGCAGGACTGAAGTCCCAAAGAAGAAGCCAATGAGAAACAGGGAAGAGCCAGGTTGAGAAATGAATGAAACAAAAAATTTAGCTGTCTCTTAATTTTTTCCAGAGCTGTATTTAAAACACCATCTTTCATTTGCATTTGCTTAGAACTTACACATTTCAAGCTGGTAAATGCTTAAACATGTAGCCAATTGTTAATTCACATTGCAATAAGTAACATTTTCTATAACTAAACATTAAAAACATGAACAGAATAAGAATAAAATAATTCATGAACTGGTTTTCTTAAATCAGAATCCAAATTGAAACATATACATTACATCACCGTGCAAACTTTTTACAGTATCTGTGGTCATCAAGTGCATATTTTGCATTTAACATATTTTTCATATAGATACATATTCCCTTTCTAGCACCACCTCTTTTCCAGGAATATATATGATAATTCAAGAAGTTTCTTATGCAGTTGGGTGTCAAATGTTTAGCTGAGGTGAAGCTTTATTCATGACAAACATGCTGTTTTAGGTATTATGTCAACCCCCTGTGACAGTGAATTAAACTGAAAATGAAAAGATTCCATCTCACCTTGTAAGCGCCTGTTATTTTTACATTTCACTGTATTTTCACTCATTCTTACCAGATCTTTGGAGACTTTGATTGGTTCTTTAAACACTGTCCACACTACTACCTCATTACAAGCTGGGGTAGTTAAAGAACCATTATAGCGGTAGAACTTATTAAGATCCACATCTCCCAGCAAATCGCTGATGGATATCTTGTGATTTACATTGACGAAAGTCTCTAAAACAGGGTGAAAGCAAACAAATCAGTTTGGCTGATGCATGAGAAAATTAGCAATGATATATTATTTTTGCTATGCCTCTATCACATTGTTAAATCACTGTTCCACTCACGTATTTTTGTTATATTTGCAAGGTATGAAATCAAATTTTTCCATGCTTCTGTCGTTTCCTCTTCATCTGCTTCCTAGGGAAAAACCAAAATAAATTATTAATAAAATAATATATCTTCTGTGTCAGATGCCATATTGTCATGTAATAAAATTATAAATAGCTAAGAAATTGTACGTAGATATTTTACACTTGAAATGCTCTTTTGACATAACCGACAATCAGGCAAACTCCCGCCCCCATTCCACCCCTCCCAGTCGCAATACTTTGCCTTGGGTCAGCACAATGGTCAAAATGCCTGTCTGCCACACCTGCCTCTCGAAAACTCTGTGCACATCACTGACCTGCCTTGATATCCTAAGAGCTGCAGGTCATGCAATCTGCTTTTCATGTTACCTTTGTGGGTAGCAGGAATAACTGAGCTCAAACTCAACATGCAAGTAATAAGCCTAAGTAAAAAAAAACCTTCAAGTACTTCTTTCATTACAACATTTAAACTAACCCTGTTTATGCTTTCAAGCTATGCAGGAGTATTATCATTAATCAAAAGCAAAACTATAAGAAAAAAAATTGTACAATGAAAGATACAAAAATAAAGAACTACAATGAAACTAAAACTATTCCGTTACTGATTCTGATAATACTATATACCTAAAAGTAATGATTTTTATTATAATTTTTTATTGGCATTTATTATACCTGGAATATAACTTGCATATTTTGAGGACATTAGTACATAATGCACTATGTACTCAAGTGGAGGTGATGAGCGTCCAACTGAGAGTTTGCCCAGTGCATTCCAAGAAATCTGGTGCTTCTGACTTTCTCCACTCTAGATCCCTCATTATGCACATGGGCCTTTTCAAAGTCCACAATTACTTCTTCTGTTTTCTGCACGACACTTGAACTAGGCACAGTCACCTTCAATCACTATGCAGATTCACCACCCACCACTGACCCACCACTGTCACGTCATCTGCAAACTTGATTATGCTGTTTTCCCTTTATAAAGTATGAGTCAGCTAGGTCACCAGAAGTGGGCTGAGCACACAACCCTGGGGGAAGCTTCTACTTCCTCATTAGCTTCTGTGGGATGATGGTTTTGAATGTTAAACAGAAGTTAATGGACAGAATTCTAACATACTGTAGGAGTCCTTCCTGAGGAAAGGGCCAGGTAAAGAGCTGTAGATATAGAATCCCCAGTAGACTGGTTAGGATGAAAGGAAAACTGGAGGGGTTGTGTGTGGCTGAGAGTCCAGTTTTCATGTGCCCCATGACAAACCTCATGAAGCACTTCATAATGACAGGTGTAAGTGTGGCAGGATGATAAACACTGAGGCAGGAGACTGTTGACTTCTTCAGATCATTTATGATGCCAGTGACCTTGATGCATGATCACCTGGCTCAGGTAAATGTTGATGATGTCTTTGAAGACATCAGCCAGTTGGTTTGCACATTCCTAGGGATGTTGTCTGGTCCAACAGCTTTGTGGGGATTCACTCTTCACTGAGTTCTCCTCACATGAGATATGAACAGACACGTCATGAATAAAGAAGATCTTCATGTCATTCAGTGCATTAAACCATGAATAGAAGTCATTTAATGTCTCTAACAGGCAGGCATTGCTGTCATAGTTCTTCCATGAACCACAACATGTACCACGAGTGTCAGTTATAAAAACAGACATGGAATCCTTGCCCACATATATGCTTTCCTGCCCTGATCCTGTGTAAAGGGCTTCCCCTTTCTGTCTCCCAATCTGAAATCTTTCAGCAGTGCTGGAACCTTTGCTAACATCCTTCATTTCTGGTTGCCTCAAGTAATGAAGATCTTGGAAACAGTTACATCATCTACGCACTTCACATAATCAGTGATGGATGCTACATGCTCCTCTGAGTTAATATGGTGCCCACAGGTAGCAGTTTTCTTGAACATGTTCCAACTTGCATTTCACAACAGTCTGTAATAGTTCAGACATCTTCTTCTGGCTGGACTGCAATCTTTTGTTGGGCTGGTTTGGCTTGTTTTAACAGTAAAATGTATGCTGGCATGAGCAATACAGACATGTGATTTGGGAGACTATGGTGGTGCTGGGGTAACCTTTTGTCTTTGCTTTGTGTGTGTACATTGTTTAGTTTGTACGAGTTTGTCCGGTTTGTTTTCTTTGGAAAGTTCACGTGCTAGTTGAATTTGGAAAGTTAAAAAAAACTTTGCAGATACATCGTGTGCAGCTCATTAATGACTCCATAGTGGAGGCCCAGCGCTTCCTTAGCATTAAGGCCGTTTCATACTTACTGTGGATCCACCACAGCATGGTTGTTACGGAGTAATTTTTGGGAGCTACGTGCAAGGGCTCGTGCCACTCGGAAATCTTCGTTCTGCATTCTGTGATACAAATGCACCTCAATCATTCAGTGGCAGAAAGTCAGAAATGAGATCGTATATATACAGTACACCTTTTCTACCCTCTGATCAGACTGAAAACAAATATGGCTAGCAGATTCGAAGAAAGGTTAAATGAGGAAATCAGTTAATACTGACACATACAGTGGTGGAGGAAGTACTCAAACCATTTACTTAAGTAGAAATAAACAGGCAAAAATGTACTCCAGTAAAAGTGAATGTACGTCATTGGCCTTACTGCTTACGTAAAAGTACGTAAGTACTTGCTTGTAAATATACGTAAAGTATTAAGGTAAAAGTATTTGAACATGTAGTCCCTGATACAACTGTATAACAAGGCATTAACTGCTAGTTTATAAGAACTTCAGAAATATATCCCATTGTGTGAACTGAAATTAGATTTACATAATTAACCAGCTACAATGATTAATGCTGATAAGCACATCTAAGCTGAGCACATGCTCTCAAGCAGTTTTAACAATAGTTATAGCACTAACATACAGTGTTGGGGAAGCTACTTTAAAACGGTAGCTTTTCAAGGCACAAGCTACTTATGATTAAAATTAGCTACTGTAAGCTACAGCCAAGCTATACTATTGTAATGTAGTAGTTAGCTACACTACAAGATAGAGAGAAAAAGTAGCTAACTACGTCGAAGCTATTTCATCCAGTAATACTTTGTGTTGTAGGGTACTTTGAAAAAAATTAATAAAAAAAAATGTGAAAAATTATGTTAACAGTAATATGAAAATCTATATACTTTATATACAATATGTACATTTATATACAATGTAATGTCAAATTACAATAAGGTTTCAAAAAATTCTTTCTTTGATGTTAACCAAGAACACTTCACACAATTACTGTGTGAAAATTCGAAGGTTACATTTTGATAATCTGTCCAAGAACCAAAGTGCTCCTACACATTTGGATGAAAGTGTCTAAAATATTTTTTGCCATCCATCCCCAGAATATTCTAGCAAAAAACACCAATCAGTCTTTGTTAAGGGAGAAAAATAATACAGGTTGTTATTTAAGTATTAATCAGAAAAACATTATAAAACAAAAATCGACTTACAAGAGCAATCTGTTCCAACTTATCGGTCGTAAGTCTGTTTTGTGTCAGCCCATTATTTTACATGCAGAGATCATCATATGTATAGCATACTGTATAATGAAATTATATCATTTTTAAGTCATGTTTGGTGTTTTTTTTTTTTTTACTTTTTATCATCATTTTACTCATTCATTGTGGTTATAACCTTTCTATCACCATTTAAGCTGCTAAAACACAAACGGATACAACTGCATACTGTACTGTGAACACTGCAAACAGTATCTTGAGCACAAGATGAATGAATGGGTGTCTTGCGGGGAAGCTCGCACTGCCGGCAGTTGGGGTGGAAACTGTCATGCACTCATGCTGAACAACACTTGCGCTGCCAGACACGGCTGAGTCAGGGCCACATACTTGCGATCTTGGAATGCTCGTAAACTCCATCAGTCGTAAATCGCATAAGTCATAAGTTGACAAGGACCTGTAGTATTTTTTTAACAATGTAGCATTTGCCACACTACATCGCTATTTCTAAAAAAAAACAAAATAGTTACTGCAAAAGCTACATAATTTTACAAGTAACTGCACTACTAATAAGCTACTGACAAAAGTAGCTAAGTTAGCAGCATTGCTAATTGTAGTTAGTCACTCCCCAAAACTGCTGAGACATGTTTAGGGCTATGCAATATGACAATATTCATAGTGTGATGATAGAATAACGTTTAATGTGAAATTTTGTCACATGCTTCTCATATATATTGTTACATGCTTAATTGGAAATTTGCACAAAAAGTTCAAATAAAAGGGAAAAAATCATATAATGAGTATGTACCTTTTATTTGTCGAGTAAATAACTCGTAATGTAATAAGAAATAGGTCTTTCCATGTAGTCTTTTTATGTAAACCACTTATTTATGTAAACCATTTATTCATTGATTTTACAGAAAATGTGCTATATCATGATATGTATTGTTATCAGGATATGAGATCTTAGTCATATCACAAAGCCCTGTACGTAATGCCATTATCAACATGATATTCAGAATTCAGCAATAAGTTAGCCTGATCACAAACATCCGAGAATCACCTCTTGGCATTTCCAGATTCATTTCCACAATGAATCAAACTGTATAGCAATCTCTGCACCTGAAAAAAAACATAAGGCCCAAAGGTTTTCTGAGAGCTGACAGGAATAAAAACCTCTGACGTCTACTGCCTGCTTCGACAAGGCCTGAAATCTCGGTATTATTTGTCCCATCACTACTGATTTCCCTGCTGTCTTCTGATTAAAAGGAAAAAAAATGCAACGTGATTGTAATATGTTATGCGAGACTTAGCAGAAATGTAGCAGAGTAGAAAGCATAAATACAGTGGAAACTGCTCATAGTGATCATGGTTATAGTGTTCAACCACTTATATGGATCAAAAATGTTGGGACAGAATAATTCCTGTACAAATACTGTTTAAATAATTTGCTACAGTAATCAACTACTCCACTTACAACGTTCATTTGTTTTTTTTTTTATACATGACAACATATGGAAAAAAGTAAAACAACGGTAATTCTTTTTTTTTTTTTACACTTATTTTGATAGCCCTACTTTGACTTGCAGTAACCCATCTGCGTCTGGCTAGCTAGGCTACCTGAGGCTAATGCTAAGTGCACGTAAAACATGAAAAAAAGTAATTTTCTCTCAGTGACAAATATAAACTCATCTAAGCATATGATAAACTGAAGAGTGAGACAATGAGATGCAGCAGCGAAACTACAATAAGATGTGTTTTATGTACAGTACTATACTGTATTATAGCGTATTTGAATTATACACTGTTCAGTAATCTGTAATTTGAAAAGTATATGAAGCAGCTGTACTGTATTTTAAAGTGTAAATAAATTTCAATAAATAGTGATGCTGTCTGTTTTATTTCCTTACATGCGTGTAATACATATACAATTTAGATAGTAATCTGCCTAAGACAAAGAAGAAAAAAACACAATGATCATACGCTTGTAGTGATCAATTTCACCCTGACAGACATGATCACTATAAGCGGTTTCCACTGTATTTGCTGTAAAATATAGTATAGTAAAAGTCAAAAATGTCCATCGGTGAGTAACTGAGTACCACAATGTTTACACAACATGCATTGCGCACAGAGATGCACAGACCACATTTATGAGTGTAGGGTGACCAGATAATCCATGTCAGGAAGGACACTTTGAGGCAGGACAGGATTTGTAAACTACCATTTCAATTATGCGCTGAGTTCTTGCATTGTGCTGATTGGTCAGTCTTGTATAGTCATGCCATTGTCAATAATGTTAATGTGAAACAGGTGGATGAGACTTTCAATCAAGGAAACAAACCAATCAAAGCACAAGACGAACTAAACAATTTAGCCTAACACAGGAGCCTTTCAGTTTTTAATCAGTTTGTAAATCCTGAAGCAGCTCAATGTCTCCTCCTTGTCCCTGACTTGCATTATCTGGTTCACTATTTATGTTATAATGTTCTATGAGAGCCCTCTGCTGGTCCTTCGCAGTGATACATTATTAAATCTGGACCACAGGTCGATCTTTCGTTTTACACTTTGTAATTTTTCATTTAAGTGATCTGCATAGGTTTGGTTTTCTTATGAACTAGCAGAATATAGATGTTGGATTTTTTTTTCCCTCTCTCTCTCATTTTCTTTTGCCTCATAAAAATAGCCCAAGTGGCCCCCTTGGGAGAAGACCTCCTAGTAAGTGCTCCCCAGGTTATTTGAGTTTGAGCTTTAAAGCCCTGAGCCCAGAGTGAGACAGAAGTTTTGATACTTGGGACAATTTCACAAAGACACCTTCTGAATCAGCCTTAGATTGAAAGATATTTCAGGATTGGTTATACTGTCCTCCTGAGAGGAATTGCAGATAAGGCACTAAGTAACTGCTCCAGAAAAACATGGCATGAAAAAATGCCACTTAAACATTATGATCACACAGTTCCTGAAGCCACACGAACAAGATTCTCCCTTAAAAGGAAGCTGGCGTTATTGGTGACCCGACTAGCAGGACAGGCTTACATGGCCATTGTGCATATAAGATACTTGGGACGATGACTGTGATGGAGACCATTCAGGCTGCTGTCATGCAACACCTTGGGTTTGCTCTGACCTTTTATCAGCTCTGTGACCCACAGCCACAGGCTAAGGGATCGGGGTGTGTAACACAGCAGACAGTCAACATGTGTGCTTATTTCTGCACCCATATTAGCCCAGAAACACAATTAAATACTTTTGAACACAATTAAATTTGTTTAGCTCATATACTGTAAGGTCAGATTGGATCATTTGAATTTATGGAACTAATAATTTAATGAATTGTAATAAATGAAACTTATCAAAATGTCCATAAAATACCTGGGACATTATTTTTCATATAATAAAAGTTATTTCCACAATAAAAGTACTTTAAGGTTTTTCAGCATGTGGGAGGTTACATACAATAGTGGTTATAAAGCTTCAACCTTATCTTAGAAAAGTGTCCACAAAAGCAACAAGTTAATCATACTACCAACATTACAAACAAACTGAAAAGTTTACTGAAAACAGACCTAATTAGTAATATTGAACTCAGTCTGCATTCTTTTAGATTTGAGTAAAATGCTTGGTAATAATTGAAATTGAGATACTGATCTTCTGTACATAGGATTCATCCATTTTCCATACCCACTTGCCCTATGCACAGTCCAGAGCTTATCACAGAGGCTACATGAACCAGGAAACTCACACACACAGCAACTACACCTTAGCATGCTTGTGGCTATGGGAGCAGGAATACGGTAACTCCACACCCACTGAGCAAGGGTGGAGATTCATTCTAGTCTCCAGAACAACGAGGCCACCATGTAGCCTTTGTATATAAACTTTCTATATAGACATACATTCACATATACATTACTGTATATACACTATATTCACAATATCCATATTCACTGCCTAGTGTTTGTGTATTTTTGTTTTATTTTATCCTTATTATTCTTGGAAAACCACACTAATACTTAAAAAAAGATTAATACAAATCAGTACAATACTCAATGAAATTAAACCTGCCAATTGATACACTGGGTTCCAAATTAATTAGTACCCCTTACAAGAAATACACTAAAATACTACTAAGAATAAATAACAAAATTTAATAAATAGAAATAATAAATACATTAAAACTAATGATAATTACATCATAGTGATAAACTCAAAATTCCAAGATGCAAAAACTATCGCATTTTTTTGTTTCCATGAAACAAACCAAATTTAGAATCAATGTCTTCCAAATATTCCATTGAAATAGTAATAAACTTTATTTTTCACATTTTGGCAATTTGAGTTCATTTCTATAATGCGATTTATTTTTAATTATTTATCTTTAGTAGTACTTTAATGCATTACCAGTGGTGTGAAAAAAATGATATATTACTATATAGATAAAAATTAACTAAACTGAACACACCTGCATGGACATTTTTATTTTACCATAGAATTATAACTGACCTCAATAAGAAATCCAAGAACAGCAATTCCGTCAGGAATCTGCTTTGCCTTTTCTTCTGCTAATTCTTTCTTCAGACTCACAATGTGCATCTGAAAAACAAGGAATGTAAGTTGCAGACATATCTTTGTGTGTGAGTGTCTGTTCACAGTATAAGTATTACTGGAACACACCGCTTCATAGGAGAAAACAATGACGTCAACAGAATATAGAAGCAGCACATATCTCACCTCCATCTGATACCTCTTGTCATTTACTGTGTGTTCTGATCCTGGGTGGTTTACGCTGCCCCAGTGGAAGTGGATCTCAGTAGCTGAATAGTTGTACTTTAGTCCCCCTCCTTTCACCTCCACAGTATTTTTCTCCAATATACATCGTACTTTAGGAGGTGAAACACAGACACACAGCAAGAAACAAACAAGGAAGACGTTAATACGTTTCTTGAAAAGCAATCTGAATGATAATTATTGTTGTTTAACAAGTTGCATCTTCTTTTAGGTTAGGTAGTTTAGAATGATGTTTATTACAAACACTCTGAACAAAATTAACAAACATAAGAACGTGATAAGATCTCTGCAGGTCTTTAAAATGTCTTATAATATCTTGAATATGATTTTGATAGGTCTTAAAACTGATTGAATTATGAAGTCAACATTACTTTTATAAAGTTGCATTAAGTCTTGGTTTTAAATGTGTTTACGGAAAATTTGTATTGGTCATGCTGTAATGAAACTACAAAACAAAACTAACGGGCAGTTCTGTCTTCTTTTTGTAGTCTTCTGTTCACTTACGTGAATGCTACTCAAATGCCAAACCAAACAGTAGCGAGACATTCTAATGAATACAAACACACTGTACACAGTTTGTGTTGCACTGAGATAGAAAAATTTAACAAACTGACCTTACTGGGCATTTTGTTTTGACCTGTTTTTGTAAATGTATTTTAATGTATTGTATAGTATGATTCCTGTGTGTTTTTGTGTTTCCTTTAGTGATTGAGCTTCTCCTGAATTATTTGCTGGTAATCAAGGTATTGAAGGTAACCAATCGTTTATGAGATTTGTAATTGCAGGGAATGGGAACAGGTGGTCATATGCCTTTCTGCTATATAACAGCTAGTTTGTGATTACTTGGCTTATAGACACTGAGGAAGACATTTGTCAAGACGTCTATTGGCTTTTGCAGTAATGAAAAGATCAGTCGATCTGACCTTACTTTTTTAGCAATAGTAGGATAAATCTGTTGAAAATGTTTTGAGTGTGCACCCTGACACTGGTAGATAATTTATAGAATATTAGTTGGTAGCTGCACCTACTAAAACAGCAATAGAAAAAGACGTTCCTGAGTGCAGGTTTATCCTTTATTCTTGATTCTTAATGGACATAACAAGGTCTTAAATAGTCGTACATTAAACTTGCTAAACCTGCAGGTATCCTATGTGAATTAATGCCGAGGAACCTGGAGAGGAAGGAAACAATTTTCTATTTTGGCTCTTTTGTTATTTTAATTTATAGATTGTTTATCGTAACAAACTGTCATAACACAGCCTATCATAACATTGTCCGAATATGGGAGCATGTATCCTTTATCCCAATAGAATTGCAGGGCAGTGCTTCTGTCCCACATCTGTCCTGTGCAGAATTCAGACATTAGTGAATGTAAGGCCCACCTGTGTGTCCTGTGTTGATGAGACGGGTTATGCTGTGTGGGTTTGAGAAGTTAGTGAATGTAAAGGCTCTGAGCTGGGAGTCAGGGGTCAGCACTGAGGTGTTGATATTGATCGGTGACTGTTTCGGTCCTCCACACTCTGAGGTTACGAGTGTGGCCCAGTTAGGGGCGTCTTTATCTGCAAGAAGGAAAATGTTCAAAGAAGAAAATTTGCTCATAATAACTGCCTGATTATGATGAAAACTTAGGAAGACAGAAACATTTAATGGTGAAATGACATTGTCACTGCAAGAAACCTTAAATGAAGTATTTCAAAAACAGTAGTGATGACTATTGTATGCATGTTTTCTTACCACAGCCTCGGTAGCACCATGGGTCACCTAAACGAGAAATGAGAAAAAAGAGAATGTAATAACATTCATAATAACCTAAATTTATTGACTCCCTCCCTCTCTCTCTCCAAGCAACATTCACATAATTATGTTGAGTTTATGTTTGATATTATTGAATATGTATATACTTTATATACGTTATATGTGTCACGATCGGGCGGTAGCAAGCGGCGATCGTGCGGGCAGGCGAGCAATCAGGAAGCGGGCAGGCAGGAATA
>JAODJX010000097.1:33088798-33102331 GCA_026776945.1 Isichthys henryi | reverse complement strand
TGCTTCCGGGATAGGCTCCGGACCCCCCGCGACCCAGTAAGGATAAGCGGTTTGGAAAATGGATGGATGGATAGTTTGTATTCCATATGTTTTATTCTGTATTTTTTTTTTTTTTTTATATATATGTTTATAAGCTACCCAATGCTGAACCCAACAAAACAAAACCAGTAAATCAGGATTTGGATAGTAGTAAAGTTTTTGTTGTAACAGTAACAAACAGTATTAATAATACAGTAAGCACTCGTGCATTCATGATTCGCGAATTCACAGATCTGCGAAAATGTCATTGTAACTGAACATACTTGTATCCGCGATTTACTTTTTTCGCATATCAGCGGTCCTTTTTATGTACATACTGTACTGTACCTTTACAAGATGCAAATCCCTTTCGCAAACTTCATTCCCTATGGAATAGTCATGACCTGCTCGTCCGATCCTCCCGTGTGCCACGCCCCTTCATCTACCTAGTGTGGAATCCCCGTGCGATCAGCTGTTTCCAGTTGCTGTCATTAGTCCTGTGTATTTAAGTCTGAGTTTAAGTATGTTTCCCGAGTCCACTCATTAACGTCATTTTGAGTTTACTGCCTGTTGCGTTCTCTTGCTTGTCTTTACCTTTTTCTTAAACCTCGTGTTCCCCGAGTCCTGTCCCTACTTCCCCGGACCGTGCCCCGGCAATACGTGGCATGAACGATAATGGTTACATAAATATTAGAAAATAGTTAATTTGCGTACATAGCAAATGCGTCCCGGGTTTCCATCTCAAGACGCATATGCTATAAACACTGAAAGGGTTGGTTTTTAAAGGTAATGTATTAAGCTAACTCTGGCTAGATATAGTCGGACCTATTGCCCCCAGGCTGGGTGCCTGTACATTGGGGTTGAGACCAATCATTTTCATCCTTGCTATTTCAACCACCTGTAGATGACATCATAATTAAAGCTCGGATCACTTCATTGGTCCACGCATCCATTGTTTATCATTGTCTTCTGAGTTCACAACTGTTTTCAATGCAGTATTTGTATTGTTTCAGAGGTAGGCTATTTGCATAAGCAATTGACAAAGAAAGCATTTCAAGTCCCACCCCAAAGTACCAAACAATTACCTCAGCTGTTTTTACACTTTTGGTACTGGAACTTTTGGTATAGGCATTCAATGGAAAAGGGAAAGGATGAAGGATGGATGGACGGATCCAAATAATTAATACATCATTCGCACATTTTGTTTCCTAGCCGACCCTTTTATATACATTTCTATAAATTTTTAAACATTTTATTTTGGGTCTTCCCAAAAGAAGATTAGGGGAAGAAGCTGGATTGCTAAAAAAGATTATTGGGAGCCAGTTTGATTAGAAAAGCTCAATTAAGGGATGTTGCTGTTGCTTCTGAACACAATTTATAATACATTATTGTGCTAAAATGTACAAAACATGTGTACTGTTATGCTTAATTATATGAATACTAATAATGGAAATGTTTTAATTCTGGCCACACTTTCATTCCTTTGCACTATATGTCTGTTTCTGTGCACTTATGTGTCGCTTAATTCACAAGAACTTTCCCCTGGGATCAATAAAATATATATCTCAGTTTAAATTTTAATCGTTATTTGCATTTGTATCTTTTTCTTTTGCTGCAGATATACTGTCAGAATTTGTGTCTACTGGCAAAACTCTTCCTGGATCACAAGACCTTGTATTTTGATGTGGAACCTTTTGTATTCTATATTTTGACTGAAGTCGACAGGAACGGAGCCCATATTGTGGGTTATTTTTCCAAGGTAGTACACACATCATATTACATACCTTCTCTATAGAAGGATTCAATAAATATGCTCTGAGTTGTTTTAAGTACTAAGGCTAAACTACAGTTTTTATTTATATATAAAAAATCACAATCTAGTGTAAGTCATTCTGCCTCCTTGAGTGGTCCTGAAACAGTATGTCACTAATTAGGGGCCATACTTTTAGTACATACGCACGGAAGGGGGGAGGCGGGTCTAAAAATTTGACCGTATTTTGTGTACGTGTGTGTATGCTGGGGGGTTGGGTGAATCAACAAAAATTCGGTCAAATTTTTAGACCCGCCTCCCCCCTTCCGTGCGTATGTACTAAAAGTACTGCCCCTTAAGTGTTTGTTCCCTTTGAGTGTTGTCAAAATGTTATCCTCTCTTTTGAATTGTTAATACTCACTGGTGTCAGTTTTTGTGATTTCAATCACCAGGAAAAGGAGTCTCCAGATGGAAACAATGTGGCTTGTATCCTCACATTACCGCCTTACCAGCGCCGAGGATATGGAAAATTTTTAATTGCTTTCAGTAAGTACATTAAGTTTTGAATATTTTGTTACATAAAGCAAGACTTTATTTTTCAAAGTTGATTGGTGTGCCAATCCTGCCACCATCCCCCCAAGTTATTCCCTGTAAGTTGGAGGATCTGTCTATAGGGCTGAATGTAGATTAACGTCATACCCAGGATGCAGCCATTGCAGATTAAGGGTCTCACTCAAGGGCCCAATGGAGTAGAATCACTCCAGGCATTCATGGGATGTGAACCAGCAACCTTCCAGTTGCTGACACAGATCCCCAACCTCAGAGCCACCACCACTTAATCCAAGTATAGCATCAAGTCAGTTAAACTTCTGGGATATTGATCTCGTCAGATAAGTAGCAGCGGGGATTGTTAATCAGGCAGTTACTCTAGGAGAGCTGGACAGGGCCGTAGTTGGTCCTGAACCCATCTGCAGGATCGGTAACTGCTCCTTTGTACAAGTCGGAACAGAATCAGCACTGCTAGAGCCCTACAAAATGACCTCCAGCAGGCCACTTGTGTGAATGTCTCTGACTAAACAATCAGCAACAGACTTCATGAGGGTGACCTGGGGGTCTGACGTCCTCTAGTGGGCCCTGTTCTCGCTGCCCGGAACCGTGGACCTCAGTTGGCATTTACCATACAATACCAGAATTGGCAGGTCCACCACTGAACCCCTGTGCTCCAGTGACACAGATGAGAGCAGGTTCACCCTGAGCACATGTGACAGACGTGAAAGGGTCTGGAGAAGCCATTGAGAACGTCATGCTGTCTAACATTATTCAACATGACTGGTTTGGTGGTGGATCAGTGATGGTCTGGCATGTCCTTGGAAGGATGCACAGATCTCTACAGGCTAGACAGCGGCACCTTGACTGCCATTAAGTATCGGGATGAAATCCTTGGGCCCATTGTCAGACCCTGTACTGATGCAGTGGGTCCAGGGTTCTTCCTGGTGCACGACAATGCCTGGCCTTATGTGGCAAGAGTATGCAGGCAGTTCCTAGAGGATGAAGGAATTGATACCTTTACGTCACGCTCGCCTGACGTAAATCCAATAGAACCCCTCTGGGACATTGTTTCGGTCCATCCCACACCACCAGGTTGCACCTCAGACTGTCCAGGAGCTCTGTGATGCCCTTGTCCCGATGTGGGAGGAGATCTCCCAGGATACCATCCGTTGTCTCATTAGGAGCATGCCCTGATGTTGTCAGGCATGCTTATATTTTGAGTTGTTGCAATGAAATTTTTGCAAAATGGACTAGCCTGCCGCATCGTTTTTTTCACTCTGATTTTCAGGGGGTCTTTGAATTCAGCCTCTGTAGGTTGATAATTTCATTTCCATCAAACGATGCAGCATCCTTTCATTCCTAACACATTACCCAGTCCATATCAGTATAGATATCCAGCATGATTTTTTTCCCCATTGAGATCTAATGTGTTTTCAAAGTGTTCCTTAAATTTTTTTGAGCGGTGTATAACTACCATTTGTTTAATTACTGAAATTGTGTCTGTGTGCACCTAAAACTTTTCTCCTTACAGTACTGTAGGTAATATTCTTCCCACAATTCTCTTCCTGTAGGTTATGAGCTTTCTAAGCTTGAAAACACAGTTGGCTCTCCAGAAAAGCCCCTTTCAGACCTTGGGAAGTTGAGTTATCGCAGTTACTGGTCATGGGTGCTGTTGGAGATCCTCAGAGATTTCCGGGGGACATTATCCATCAAGGACCTTAGGTATGCACGTATGAGAGTAACATCAGTGATTTTCCCAGGCCTTATGTGGTATCTTAATTGTGGTTTTGCATTTTATGAATTATTCGCCTTCCTTCACATTATCATCAAGTCAAAGTGGTGGCCTCTGTTGTCTTTGCTTCCTGGTTCATTCTGCATTCCTTTAGTCAGATGACCAGCATCACACAGAGTGACATCATCAGTACGCTACAGTCACTAAACATGGTGAAATATTGGAAGGGGCAGCATGTCATATGTGTGACACCAAAACTGGTTGAGGAACACCTAAAGAGTGCCCAGTACAAGAAGCCACCAATTACAGGTAAAAAGCTTGACAAATATCAGTGCCTGTCTTCATATAATTATCAACTTTTATACACTGGCTTTTATTTTTGTATGTCAGGTTTGTGCTTTAAGGGGTTCAAGGTGTTTTTGATCTCTGGTGGGTTTTTCCAATTGCATTTAAAGTATCTCTGTTAAGCTTTTTAATATTTGTTTTTTTTTCTCCAGTAGACACAGTTTGTCTAAAGTGGGCTCCACCAAAACACAAGCAGCCAAAGTTCTCTAAGAAATAGGACAAGTGCCGGAGAAAGTGAACTAAAGAAAATGAACATGTGGCTATAACATGTAAATGTTACCTGGTTTCCATTTATTGTTGTATTGTTGGCTTCCATTTGTTGTAAAATGTTTTCCGTAGCTTGAATTTTTAAAAATAAATAAGAATAGTGATATTCAAAAATTTGTCTCCTGACTTTTTCATGATTGTCTGCTTGAGGTCTTTTGAGGTATTTTTATTTGTAAAGAGTACATTGCATGTCCACAACGTGTAATGAGTACCGGCTTAAAGTGCTTGCCTGCTGTGAGACTTTTAACAGAAATGAAAGTGATGTGACGTGACAACAACACCTCATAGAAACCCATTACTTGTGTAAACAGACCCACCCTGTTTTCCATGATTTCTGAAACGAGGCAGGCGCAGTAATATGAGACGACTTTGTTTTTAAGTTCCTATAGCTCAGAGTACACGTTTTATATAAATTTAGATATAATACATTTTTAATCTTTTGTGTTTTTCAACTCTGCCAGTGTCTTAATTTTAAATGTAACAAAAAAGTATAAGGCCCTCCAGTTTCTGTTATCCCTGATGAATAATTTTAGATTGTGCTGCCAGTTCTGGTTTCTGTAACCTGCCTCGAGGTGTCTACCATAGTACAATCAAGTGGCGCGAGAGGCGGCGCTGCTTTAAGGGAATGAAATACTGAAAATTTTGAACAACTTTTTCAGTTATTTAAAAAAGAATTGCACGAAATAATCACGCAGTGAACAAATCTGTTCATCCAGATTTTTGTATATTTCTTTTCGTTTTCCGTTTCGTTCTAACCTGTATAGGTGAGCGTCATTGATGGCCGAGCTTATGATTGGCTGCGCTGCTCAGGTATCTGCATGTGAGGTAACGCTCGCGACTTGCCTTCCGTTCTAGCGCTTGGCGTTTGCTGTAGTTGTATTCTGTGATCAAAACTGGGAAGAAAGCGGCGTATAATCGAATGAAGAAAAGATTGTCTCACATATAGCAGTTTTAGATAGAAGCGTATTGTTCTCTTTTTTGGATCGGGGTTTTAAATCGGCAAACCGGTTTGTTTAAATCCGTTGTTTGGAGGCCAAGCTGCTTCAGAGCAAAACGCAAGTTATTCAGGGTGTATCGAGAGCTTTTTGTGACAAACGTTGAAAAGTGACTTTGATGAGGTGAGTATTCATAGGTATCTATATTTTTAATCTTTTAAAATTATTTTTTATCTTTGTTTAAACAGGCTTGGTTGTTTTACAAAGTAAAAGCGACAGGTGTATAAAAGATGTAGGCGACTGTTTTAATACATTAGCCTTTCTGTATTTTTCTTTGTGTAATACATTATCTGTCTTGAAAGGATGTTGGATTTGGACTTTCTAGTGGTTATACACCTGGTCATGCTAGGTGAGTCCTTTTGTATTTCACACGTATCGTCTACTTTTATTAAATGTACTGCTAACGGCATCATTCTCTTTGGTGCTGAGAATGTTAAAGCCCATTGTTGTATCCATGAGAATCACGTTTAGCCTCGATAACGTTTCCACTTTCACTATATGCAGTCATTTTAAAACTTTGCGGTCTTTAACAGGTTTTTGGACATGTGAAGCTCAAGGTAATATTCGTTACTATTTTAATAGTTATTAGTCCGTTTTCGTGTTTAATGTGGTATCCTGAATTAACGCATTTTTCTTAAAAATTTTAAGTGTGTGGTCAGCCTCCCATAACTAACAGGATTGTTGGAGGAACTAATGCACTGGACGGTGCTTGGCCATGGCAAGTGGATATTCAGACCAGTGTGGATGGTCACATTTGTGGAGGTTCCATTATCTCAGAAGACTGGGTTTTGTCTGCTGCGCATTGCTTCCAACAGTAAGTGAGCGTAGTTTTATGCCGTACTACTGCATGTGCAGTTTTTTTGACACAAAACTTTTTTTGTTCTTGTTTTTGCTACTTTAGGCCAATAACTCCATCAATTTATCTGCTTTACCTGGGCCGGTACTATCTCAATGGCAATAACCAGTATGAGCAGCAAAAGAATGTGGCTAATGTGGTGATTCTGAACGGATATACGGATACCGATCATGGCAAAGACCTGGCTCTGGTGCAGCTAGATAGCCCAGTCACCTGGTCAGACTACATTCAGCCAATCTGCCTGCCTTCTGCCAGCACCCTGTTCCCTGATGGAATGCCCTGCTATGTCACCGGTTGGGGCTACACCCAGGAGGGTGGTGAGTTGATGATCTTTATGCTAGATTTCCATCAGATCTGTGGGGAATGGTCTGTGAAAGGCAGTAAAGGCAACAAAATGAACAAGAAATTAAACTAATAAATCAGTTTTCTATTCTTATTTATTTATTTATTTTTTAGATATTGGGTTGCTCAAGGTTACATTATTCAGGAATCTGATCTAGTAACCAGTTTCGGATTTTTAGCAGTATCTGAACGAGTTATTTAAAAAATCTGCTGGTATCACACTTTAGTCATGCATACTAGTTTAGGTAGTGGTGAACCAGTTTGATTACATTACTGTTGCTTTTTTGAGTAAAATACAAGGCTGGGCAAGAAAACAACTTTGATGATTTTCTGAAATGCAATACTCTTAGTAATGGAGTAATTTTTCCCTTCGTTTCACCTGTGTGACCAGCTGCATTCAATATGTTTGATGGTCATGTTTCATGGCCGCTGGCAGCTAATGAGAATCATGCTTTGGGATGCATATTGCTGACACTCCTGTTGTAATGTGGGTGTGAGTCATCAACATGTCTCATGTTTCAGACCAAAACAAACTGGCCTGGGAATGGTTGGAAGGGATAGGTATTTAATGAAATGCCAATTCGGATTGCTTGCAGATCATCATCATGATCACAAGGTCTATCTAATGCCAAAACTCTAGTTTAATGCTTAAACCACATTTGTGACCCTCCAGCATAAAACGGTACGGAAGTCGCATTGCCGTATTTTTAGATATTTTCTGAGGATTTTTTTGTGCTCTTTCATTTGATACTATAATCCTAATTTCTAATTTTTGACCCAAGTGTACAGTTTTGTACTGGAGAGTCACAATTATGAGGGAAGGTAACCCCCGAGTTCAGCGACACGTGCTGTCTAACACAGCCGGGGGGAGGGGATGGGGACGCGCCACCCGTACTGCGCAGAGGGTGGGCGGGGGCGCAAGTCAGGAAAGTGCTTCGGGTGCGAACTGCACGTTCCTCGTCCGCTGATTATCGATGGTCGTCGTGCGAGGAACCGTAGATCTCAGAGCGCGAGGCAGCTTCTAGCGCTCGCGGTGCTTTAACGTCACTGTTACCCGCGTGCTCTGCTCGAGAGCAAAAAGAACAAAGCTCTTTGTGTGTGACCCTCCAGCACAAAACTGTACACTTGGGTCAAAAATTAGAAATTAGGATTATGGTAAATGAAAGAGGACAAAAAATATCTAAAAATACGGCCATGTGACACAAGACGTACGGTCTTGTGCTGGAGGGTCACATTTTATAGGACATCTATAGGACGTCTGTATTATTTAGGTTTATCCTTGCCGTCACGTTGCAGCAAATAAGTATAGTGGGATCACAGAAGTATTGCTAGGAAACTCAAAACTATTTAAAAATATATTTTCCCACCCTGACCTTTTAGGGGCTTTGTAATCTGTAAACAATAAAATTGCAACAAACAGTCTCCGTGTTTCCCCTAGTTTTACAGCTTTTTTTTGGGGGAGGGCAGATGGACACCTACAGGATTCATGGTGTTCATGTGTTGCTTTTAATGAACTAAACATCAGAACATTTCTTTTTATGACAATTATCCACAAAGTGTGCAGCGTTTGTCACTGCAGTGTATCTTTTTGGGCTTCTGGAAGAAAATTTCAGGCCCATTCATTGAGATCCGCTTGCAGGCTGCAAGATGGTCTCCTTGCAGTCTATTGCGGATGTTTGTCTTGACCTGCAAATGCATTAACTGTTAGGCTTTAAAAGTGATAGCTGATAGCTTAAAATAGTGATAGTTTAAAGCAGAACATCCCATTGTGAAATGTATTTATTACCCTGTTTATTTTTGTCTGCTTCTCAGTTGGTTGACGTGACATATTTTCCGACGCATGCTCTCTGTCTGCTTGTGGGAGTGTGCTCACCTGTGTGTGCGCACGCATCTCGCGGAACTCCCCCATACGCAATACAGAGAGCAGAGGAGAATTGTAAAAGTGTGACCGTGTAGAGACAAAAAAGACAAGCTGTTGTGTAAATAAGATAAATAACATAAGGACAATGTATAGACCTGTTCTGTATGAAGGGTAATCTTAAATGACTTCTGTTGTGATCTGGCACTATATAGGAAATCAAATGAAATTGACCTTCAAGGGGGGGCGGGAGGTAACGGTAGGGGAAACACTGGGTCTAATGTGCATTATTGGCTACAAGGATACTTTAAAATTAGAATGGGTTATAGTTTGAATATGAATTTCACATCTTTAAATACTGGTTAAAAAGTTTCAGCCCTACTATGTAGTTACTTTTATTATTACTGTATTAGTATATGTGTTATTGTTCCAACTTACCCACAAATTTGACTTATGGTATGAACAATGTCAATCACTGAGGACTGCCTGTATAGCAGTGGTTTTGGTTGCGTTTTTGAAATTATATTCATGCCATTTTGGAATTGTTCTTTTCTGTACTTTCTTGTCATTGGTCCCAAATGAAGGTATTTTCATAATTATACATAAAGCATGTTTGCTTCTATGTTTATAAGTTTTGGTTAGCTATTTTGGCCATTTATTCAAGTGCTCCTACTATGTGAAATGAATTTAAGTAAAAAATGTAGCATGGTACGGTAATGAGCTTTGGTTGGTTGTCAGCCTACCAAATAAGTTTCTATATACCACCCCCTCAGTTCTGTGTAATAAATGACACGACGAGTCAGACCACATTCTTAACTAAAGATGTGGAGGTTTATTAATTTGTTGTTGTCTTCTTGGCGGTCAAAAGCAAAGCTTTTTTATGTGTGAGAACTGCAGTAGTTTTACTTACTATGTTTTTTTTTTTTTAAAGCAAGTCTTTTGCGAACTAAAAGTTTAAGTTTGTGTGTGAGTTTTTGTGCCCCCCGCCCCCCCCCCCCCCAAACAAATACTATTTACATATGAGATCCTTAGATGTCCTGTTCATTGTTTTTGCTCTTCACAATAGCTTATTTATCCTGAAAATGTTTCTACATCCTGAAAATGTACCCCCTTTACAATAAACCCAGCCCTGCATTCTTATGCTTTTTGTCACGATCTAAGCGCTTCTTTCTACCTTCGGGTCACATTTTTATTTTTTTAAAGGAACTTGTTTTGTTGGTTGTTCCTTGAATAAGATCCATGCTAACTGTGATGTTATCCTGGATAGTAAAACATGGCTGGGTGTTGCATTTATGGTTGAAATTTTTAAATTGTACAATTATAAATGCAAATCATGCCATTTGAAATTATTACTTTAACAAAGAACCTTATTCAGAAAATCTTAAGCAATGTTTCTAATAGTGTTTTGTCATTAACCAAGATACTTGATGAGCAAAAGGTTTATAACAATGTAAGTGGTTTTCATTAGGTTGCTCAACATTTGGTGATCTTGTTTACTTTCCTATCTTTCAAAGTTTTTTTTCCCTCTCTAATCTTCCAGTTTCCCTTGGTGGTGCGGGGATCCTACAGCAAGTGGAAGTGCCCATCATTGATCAAAGTACCTGTCAATCAATGTACCAGATTGGGGCAGTTAGTCCTGTGTCTATTCTGTCGGACATGATCTGTGCTGGCTATCAAGAGGGTGGCAAAGATTCTTGTCAGGTAAGCTATGCTTTTTCAGATCATGCTGATGTGACTGATTTGCGCTTACCTGCTGCTTTTAATAAAACAGAGATATTAGTGCAGCACCTGTTAACCTCCGGTTGTATTCCCGTGAAATTTGGCCCATTTTTTTGTTGTAAATGTTCTTTTATTTGATTACCATAAGATTTTATTACATCCTGCAGAGTAAACATCCAAACATATGAATTTAATGATGTGCCATTTTATTGTACATAAATGAATGTGTTTTAAAGTGAATTACAGTATCGTTCAGCCCTAACGCCAAATGCATTCACAAAAATAATTCTAATTGGTTATATGTACTGTATTATGTAAAATGATGCTGCTAAGCAATGGGGCTAAGCTTCATTTTGATGTACAGAAGTTGTAGAAAGTAAATTTAAAAAAGTCAAATTGGTAATAAAGGCAGGATAGCCTGCTCAGAGAGGGTAAACGGCACATGTCTATGGCTAACCTCGCACTACTGTGTGAGTCTGTCAAACCTGAATGTCTTCTTTTATGACGTATTTCCATTACAAAAGTCATGCTCTGGTGATATTTAAGTTCCGCAATGCAATACTGGCAGATGATTGCATTTTCATTTACTTTTAATGTGAAATTCTTTTTTTGGCGTCTACCTTCTGCCATATTTCTAAGTAATTGAGAAGGAAATTTCTAATAGATGCCTTTTAACAACTGAGTTTGAGTAATTGTGACAGCTGTAATATTATTCACTCTTAGTAGTATGGCACTTTGCAGTGTATTGATTACCGATTCCCGATAATTCTGAACTTGAAAATTTCCAACCACCTACTTAAAAAGTACTGTAGGACAGCTGAAAGGAAAGGATTCATAATGCAAATTTCTGTCAGCGTTTGATGGTAACATAAGACGCTGAATCTCATTGACTTGCTAACAGAAATTGGTACATATTTTGATAGAGGAGATATTGTACATAAACACAGTTTAAAAAGATGTAGACGTTGTTGGTGTGGTGGTAGTTTTTGCAGTTTTGACATTTTATTTTGATGGTTTTGGGTTGTGTTGCAGAGTAAACAGCCTGTCAGATTAGAGTTTCCCTGTCCTGCAATAATGTTTTGGCTTTGGAACCTCCTGAATTCCATAAGATGACACATCTGTCTGAAGCACTTTCCTGTTGTTTTTTTCTTAGGGGGATTCAGGCGGACCTCTCGTGTGCCAAGTGATAAATAACACCTGGGTGCAAGCTGGAGTGGTGAGCTTTGGGGATGGTTGTGCCGTGGCCAACCGACCAGGCATCTATACCAAACTGTCCAGCTACACTGACTTCATCAAAAGCAATGTGCCTGATGCCCAGGTGATTGGAGGGGCCTCTCACATTTGGGTGAGCGGGATGGTGGTGCTAGCCAATATTTTGGCCTCCCTGGTTGCTGTGGTGCTGTTGCTTTAAGCCTCCAGTCAGGCTTAATGGCCTAAGTCTGTGCACTGACAGGCAAAATGGGATTGACTGGAAAGCAGACAGGATAATCAATGCTACACTGAACCAAACATCTTAATACTACTCAGGCCCTGCAGTGACAACTCCAGAGTGCACTGGACAGCATACTGTATTGTTTTAAGTTGTCCTGTCATTCTCTATGAAAAGCAGCCTACACATTTCAATGCTTTTTATAAATCATGCCAACATCAATCGATTGTATTGTTCACTGCCTTCTTATGTTAAATAGCTTTTAATTTAGTTCTTTCTTAATAATGCCAAACTGTGCATCAGGTGTTTCAAACTAATTTAACAAAATTGTCTTAAATATTGTAATGTTGTATGTTTTCTTTTTTTTAGCTTGTTACATCTATGTATGCATTGGTAAATTGCTTTTTAAAATATTTTTTATAAAAGCAGATGCAGCTTAAGCTGAGAGAAATGGTTAGAAAACTGGTACGTAAAAGTGTCCTAGCAGAAATGTGTATAACCCTGACGAATGATTTACTGAAGATGCGCTGTGTCGCGTTGATCACTTGGGACTCCCCTTCCTCAATATAAAATACAAATATAAGCTGAATATACATAATTTGTTGAAACTTAATTTCTTTATCTCACTACTTTAGTTTTTACATATTTCTGTAGTAATGTGCACAAGATGTGCCGTGTATGTGACGACCTCTGAAATCATTTGGAAATATTTACCTTTTTTAACCATCATGGATATAAATAAAAGTGAATTGCTTTCCTTTTTTGATTGTCTTTGACTACAAGGGTGTGGCATTTACTTAGTAATATTCATTTGCAATATTTTGTAGTTTAGTTTTATAGATATTGATAACCAGTGCTTACCAGTAATCGCTAATGTTTTGGTTAAGCAGTGTCATTTGAAGTCAGCTATATAATGCATGATATATGTCCTAGCTTGGGAATAGGTCATTGTGAGATTTATTAAATTAAGATAAAATAAGCACATTCTTCTGGAGTAGGAGATCTGATGAAGTTGCTGTTCGTCATTTTCAAAAGGTTATTACATGTACATTGAAATATCTTTACGTGCAGGCAGTAAATGCTGATTCATCAGAGGTCACCTGAATCCTTCCAAGCAATGAAAAAGCATTATAGAACATTTTAATACAATACTGTTGACTTTTCCTTAACCCCCTGGAAATGAGAGTGCTAGTATGCAATACTCACAAAACGTACTGGGACAAGTCCTTTGACACTGGTATCATCCATTTCAAAATTCCAGGACCATAAAGCACAAAGTCAAAGATATAAACCTGCAAGTTTTGACATTTTGCGTGCATAAATATTCCACTCGCGACCACAAATATGAAACTTGCGAGGACAGAAAGCATTGTGTGCTTGGGTGTCATATCTCACTCTGTCCTTCTCAATTTGACAGATATCCTCACATACTAAATGGATTACCTTTGGCTGCTATGCTCCAGTAAAATGTGTGAGTTTGTGCTTGAGTTTGGGGGTGGCTCATGGTGGTTTCTGTCGGTGAATGCTATTGGATGATGGCTCATGGTTTTGTGATTAACTGCATGGTCATAAAACAAAAGATTTAAAGCTTTACTATTATCCATCCATCCATTTTCCAAACCGCTTATCCTACTGGGTCGCGGGGGGTCCAGAGCCTATCCCGGAAGCAATGG
>JAODJX010000097.1:33071096-33084849 GCA_026776945.1 Isichthys henryi | reverse complement strand
TGCCTAAGGCCTAAGACATAACAGACCCAATATGCCAACCTCCCGGGCCTACCAATGTCCAATTTTACTTCCACAGTATGGCTGCTGGTACAAGTGAAGTTCAGAAAAGTAAGCTGAAAAGATTTTATTAAATTCATGATGGTCCAATACAAGTCATTTATTGGGGCGATTGCATGTGACTGGTTTGCCAAGAGCTTGACTGCTTTATCATTGAATTCAAAAAAGCACTGCTTTCTCTATAATAACTGCCTCGCAATTTTGCTAGATGAAAGAAGATCATATTCAGAATATAATTGGATGCGTCTCTTGTAAAGGTCAGGAGAGGGACCGGTGTAATATTGGCTATCTAGTTCTAAAAGTGTGTATGATATTTCCGTTAATCTAGTATATTCAGCCATTTTAACTGGGAGAAACATTAGATGACTTGTCCATGAAGGTAAGCTTTAAAAGTGTCCCAGAGAATGCTGCTGCTGACCTGGGGAGTGTCATTGGTCTCAACAAACAAACATTTTCAAATGTCTGAAATTATATTTTTAAAGATGTAATCAGAAGGAAAGTGTGAACTGAATCTCCACTCTTTTCAAGGCATTTCTGGGGAAACCTGATGTATACAGAAGTGGAGCTGTGGTCAGAAAGGGCTGTACTATGGTACCAGGGGCATAGCAACAAATTTTGCAGTGAGGACACAGTAGTGAAATAACAGTACAGAAAATATATAATGTATATTTACTATGTTGCATTTGATGATCAGCTTAGTTGGTATGCATTTATGGCTTAAATTGTTGACACTAAGGTAAGTGTGCTCTTGTATGAGGATTAAGATTATCAGGTTGTGCTTGTTATGAATGACTGCTCACTAGTTAATTGCTTGTTACCTAACGCAATGTGTTTACTGTTTGGCATATTAGACTCACCTGTTTTCTGAAAGAGACTCATACTATAAGTTGCCTGCCCTCTTTCAACACCACACAGTCAGCCAGCATGAAGCGCCCAGGAACCAGTCTGCTGGCCCTGGGATTCACACCAGCAACTCATTCCTCACAGTCCATGCCTAATCCTAATCTGTTGAGCCACATGCCACCCCTGAATGTGTGATGAAAATGAGAGGGAGAATGCTTTGCTCATGGGAAATTTGGACCTCCGTGGGTCTGACAAACCCAAATGACTAGTGTAAGACTTTTGCAGAATTAGAGTTAGACAGGGCTAATGTAGACATATCAAAATCTACGTATTCTTGACCAGATTGAAATCCCATCCAATAATGCGATGATCATCAAAATTTGGGAATCCTGAGAAAAAAACGGATATGGAGAATATACACAGGACAAGATCACAGAGATGTTCTGTAGATGCCTGAGACAATCGGAGAGATCTCACCTCTCCTGGAAGTTCCAGGAGTCTCCCCCAAATTGACAGCAGTTCCCTAACACCCATAAATGATGCACAATGTCCTTGACGTCTGTTGTTCTGCTATTCAGAGGTGGTAAAATTAGCCTGCAAGAAGTTCTACCACTGCAACCCAAATTTTACCACCACTCTCTTGCCCTGGGCAGCAAATTTTGCCTGCCCACCCTCACCCTATTCGGCAACATATATTACAGTGTTACCGTAATACCAGCCAAGCATTAGCCTGCACCCCCACCCTCCCAGACGCCCCTCATCTGCCTCCCTAAAATCAATATCCGCAAAGTGGGATGTCTTACATCTCTGTAAGTAAATTTGGCTGCCCCTGAAAGAACCTCAAATGAGAAACGTGCCCAAGCCACGCCCTTTTAATATGATGCATGTCTGAGGTACAGAGCTGTGCCTCTTGTAGGAAAAAGACGTCACCTGCAGGTGTGCTAATGCCTTTTTAATTTCGGTAATTTTATTTAATCCATGTGTATGTGTTGTCTCTGAGCATTCTTCATAGCAGCCCTAGCCATCTACCACAAAAAAAAAACGTGTTTTCCCCTCCACCCCGACCCCGACCCCAATCCCAACCCCAATCCATCCCAAACAGATTCAGATTTTCTAATGTCAAGAAACATTTAGAAGATGACAGGATAATTCATGTCAGGTTGGTTACTTTGAGCAGCTTCAAGCTTGACGACTACTTTAAAACTTTAAAATCTGGCCTCCTAATCACCCCTATCTATAACTGGTGAGTTCTCTTGTGAGACCCTTGCTTCTGTGTGATGAGCATACTGGTGCAGAATGGTAGCCGTTGCATTATACAGGTGGTGGTGGTTAAAGAGGTTCCCAATGATTTTGTAAAGCGCTTTGGGTTTCTTGAAAAGCGCTACATTACTGTGCCATTCATTCATAAGTCCAGCTCAATAGATTTTGCCAACCGGGTGGAAGGGAGAGGGCGTGGAAACTCATACTTTGACCAAGTACAGTAGCTGCATGCCAGCAAACAGAGCAATCTCCGGACACATGTGCAACACTCCATTCTGAGGCTGAAATTGTTTGGCATTTTGCAAAACATACCATACCATTGCAGAAATAATCATGAACCACATACTGAATGTGTGTTCTCTATAAAATTGTAAGTGTTTAGGTATCATTATTGTACAGTTACAAAGAGAAGGCTTGGTTTTTCAAATCATGCTCCCAGGTATTTATATTAAAAGTAACTCGGTTTAACCAAACATATTTATTCTGTCTGTTTCGTTTGGCACAAACATTTCATAAAATAATTACATTACCAGATATTTTTTTTTAGGTCCATTACTCTTATTTATACTCAGACATTTCTCATTATATTATGAATTTAGTTTTAGTCTCAGCAGGCTAGAACACTCCTCTCTCCTAGATAACAACACCAGTGTCTCTCATCAGTGTATTCCTGCTTTGTCCTCAGTTCAAGGATGAGTCCCCAATCACGTGCATTGAAAAAAATGTTTCCACTTGTAATGAAGTGTATTTTATGCACTGATAAGAAATGTAAAACACTTCTTACCCTGTGTTTTTTGGATTGTACTGTCCAGGCAGGGTTTTGAATAAGGAAGGAGGATAAGCCTTCTGCTAAGACAATCCAAAGCTGCTCGTAATGATCCGTTTCTCACAATATGCTGACCTGTTTAAATGAAAGACAAAATCAGACAGTTCACTCATTGTGGAAAATTGTTTGCTCTCTCTGTTAGCTGGCATTTAAGTTATATGCAATACACCTCTGATTCTCTGCTGCCAACAGTTGCTGTTATTTCTCAAAAAAAGTCAAAATTCACAAACTTTCTGAAAAGCTGAACAATTTCAATAGTCTGCTTTTTGAAAACAGTCTTCCTTGCCATAACACATTTTTTGCTTGGCCAGCAGCAGCCCACCCAAACTGCACCCTCTCACATGACAGCAAATGATGACGACACATACAGAGCTTTGTCCACAGGGCAAGTATAGGTTTTAAGTCAAACATAATATGGTCATTCAGTATATACAAAATACTTTTAAATTATCCAGATTAGGCAGCCGAAGATCAGCCTGCTGAGACCCCTACCTTCGACTGACACCCAATCTTGAGGTGGTTCAGGTATCTATCTGGAGAGGTGCTTCGGCATGTCCAATCAGGAGGACACCCCGTGGCCCAGAACATGCTGGAGAGCTTATATCTCTTGGCTGGCCTTGGTATTCCCCCGGAGGAGCTGGAGGATGTAGCTGGTGAGAGGGAGATCTCTGGGCATCCCTGATTAAACTGCTGCTCCCTTGAACCAGCCACGGATAAGTGGCAGGTAACGAATGGATGAATGGCCATTAAATTAAAGCTGACAGTCTGATGTATGTATATAATTTTCAAATCTTTACAGACCTATCTGTGTGGTTACATCACACATGTCAAACTGATTCTATCGGGGGGCAGCATATATGCAGTGTTTCATTTTAACCATACATTCTTTCACATTGACAGCTCAGGTTCACATTATTAGATTGTGTATTATTTTATTATTAGTCAATTGCAATGTCTCCAATCACATGTTACGCACATCAGAGTACAAAAGACAATTTTTGAGGTTGTACTGAGGTTTCTGGACTCAAAAGCCACCCCATCCCATTAAATCACTCAGGTTTTGTCAAGCATGCCAGGTCCCATTATGGAAATCCTCCTAAAAGATGGGTTTTCCAATTTCAGCTGAAATAGTTGAAAATGCTATGTAAACTATACAGCCATTTCCCCCACAAATATTTCATATTCAGTTTACCTTTACATTAACTTTACGAAATAACCAGCAGATGCCAACTGCATAAACATGTCAATAATATAGCCAAAATAATTGGTGCAGTAAAATACATTTTTTCTTTTAATGTAGTAGTTTTAAAGCACATAACCTGTGAAAGAAATCAACAATTCAGTCCACACCAAATTTGACAAAGTCATGTTATTAATTATTAATAGCATCAGTTATTAATTACTTCATGTTGTGAATGGTGTTATCATGGACACTATTAGCTGCAATGTCATATCTTTGTCTTCATCTTCTACCAAAAACTTTCCATGTTAATAGAGAGCACATATTCTTCTCCACTCAAATCAGCAAAGCTGCCATACGCCAAAGCTCTACCAATCGGACACTCGCCGATGTTGTACCTTACTATTTGGTTTTCGACATGTACCTGTACTGAAAGTTTACATGTGACCCTAATGTATACAAAAGATATTTAGCTACGTTCAGTGGCGGATGGTGATTTTTAAAATGGGGAAACACGGTCTGGACAGTTGACAGTATGTCTAAAAAAATGTAATTTTTTCTTATTTTAGATGAAATACTGTTTTATTTGGGCTCCCTGTGGTGCAACACATAAATACAAATAAAATTAAAAAAAAACGTATATAATCAATAACACAATACAATAAAAGGAAAATGAATATAAAAAGTATACAGAACTACGTTTGATTTTGTCTGTGCATGCAATGTAGTGCAAATGTGCAATGTGGTGGACTGAAAAATAACTGAACTTCAAAATTAAACAAACAAACTCAAAATTCAATGAGAAAATTCAACTGTTTTACTTACAATATTTACAAATGCCAATAGCAGAAGATTGTATACAAAATGATAAACAATCTTGGTTTCAACTGAATGCTTCTGTGCACCTGCATGCGACAGAATGAATGAATACTGTGAGCCACCACTGCTGACAGCGCGTGAAAGTTGTCATTCATGAGCATTAATGGTATTTGTAGTTTATTCTGTCTTGTGCAGAGACGTTTGGTTTCCTGGGAGTTCTAAAGTATATGACTGCAAGTCTATATGTCCAATCAATGTTTCCTAAAAACTATGTATGAAGCTCTCATAGGCTCTCCAAGAAGCACAGCATCTGGGCAGGCTGCAGATGCACATAATTCGAGAATTTTTACCAATAAACTTTTGTCTACTATTTGTCTATACACTCAAAAAAAGTGCCTTTTAAAGTTCAGAAATGGACTCTGAGAAACATCCCAATGGTGCAAACAGCATTTATGTACTGTTGTGTTGTCCAATAAAGAAACTGTATTTTAGCTCACTTGTTTTATTGTCAACAGTGTCATCCCACATGGTGCATCCTGTTCCCGTTCTATCCGTCTGTTCCTCCCTCGTGTCCCCTAGTTCGCGTTTCTTAACTATACTACATTTCCTCCTTTTGCAGATTTTTTTCTACCCAGTACAAAACTTAAATTTCTATATAAAGTTTCCTACACGTTTTCTTTAACAAAAAATACTCTCTTCTTTGAACATGAAACCTAAAACATTTCTTTTTTTTTTTTTTTTTTGCAAAATTCAAAATCTAAATTTTCTTAAAGTTTCCAGTACAATGTTTTCTTTAACAAAGTCGTGTTCTGAAACGGGCTGGTCTCTTGACAACCCTCCCTGATCTGGTGGTTAGATGATCCGGTTGTTTTGGTTCAGTTACAGTAACAGGCCCTTGAAGTGTTTCTACCCCAGGCAAGTGCTGAGACTGTCTTACATCTTCACATGCCTTCATGTCCCTGTCCAGTATCACTGGTTCGGGGATCTTAAATTCCCTTGGCAAGGGTGCGTGTCGAAGGTGCTTGACATTCCTGATCATAGTTCAAAATAAGTGTCTGAAGTATGTCTCAATATGACATGGTGAACATCCTTGTATTTTGTCTCTAATTTGTTTCTCTCCAAGCTTGCAACATACACAATGTCTCCAACTTTGAAATTATGTTCTTTTGCTCCATGTTTCTTGTCAGCATACACTTTCATGTTGTTTTTATACTCGTCATGATACTGTTTGATGCCACATTCCTCTTTGTCTTCCTTCACCCAGTTTGGCAACTTTGTGCGTATACAGTTTCCCTTCCAAAGATTAGGTAAGTTGGGGTTTCCCCTGACGCTCTGTGTGTAGTTGTGCAATATGCCATTAGAATCTTTGACAATTCCTCCTTCCAGTTGTTTCCTTCATATTTAGCTGCCCTGAAGGCTTTTTCAGGTAATGATGGGAACGTTCAATCTTGCTATTACTCTTTGGGTAATGTGTTTAATTCTACTAGATTTAAGGAAAGACTTAAAAAGATTAGACACAAATTGCCTTCCATTATCAGTCACTACCTCTAGGGTGTATCCAAAGCGTGCAAAGATTTTCATCAATTCTCAGTTTGTGATGATATATCTGACAATACTACTGCTTCTGGGTAGGATGTAAGACTGTCAATATGTGCTGGTTGTCTCTTGGACCTACTAGGTGTATACTCAGCTTTGTCCAAGGCTTTGGGAGGTAACTCTAGTGGTTGGAGCGGTTGATATTCATGTAGTGGTTGGTTTAGAATGCAAGTATTACAATTCTTAATCATTCTTGATGTCCATATTTGGCCAATAACTTTTATTTCTCAAGAATTGTTTTGTTCGCACTACTCCTTGATGTGCGCCCTCAGGATCAATCCATTGTGTGTTGATAACTCGTCCCAACATTTCCTGTACGGTTGCATCTCTTCTATCATCTGTGACGCCCATTGTCCTCTTTCTATGATTGATATGAGTTGCCGAAGAGTGTCATCTGCTTGTATGTCTTGTCTAATGTCCCTAACTGTCATGGCTGGCACCTCTGGCACCTATTCTCTCCATGTACGCGTCAACATATTCATTGTGTTCTGTTACTGATAAAGGCAATCTTGATGGAGAATCTGCAACATTACACTTCCCTACTATGTGTTCAATTGTGTATTTCAAAGGATGCAGTCTCATCCCATGTCTCTGAATTCGTGGTGGTAGCATTGTTGCCTTCTCTGGATTAAACATGTAGATCAGTGGTTTATGATCTGTCTGCAAAGTAAACTTACTGCCCCATAGGTATGTTCAGAAGTGCTCTATGGCCCAGACACATCCAAGAGCCTCTCATTCTATTTGATTAATAGCGTCATTCTGTGGCGGTCAGGGAGCAGCTTGCATATGCTGCAGGTTTGTCTTGCCCATTTGGCTGTTCCTGTAGTAGGACAGCTCCTAACCCTTTTGGACTAGCATCTGCAATCACCTTAGGTGGTGTATCTAACTTAAAATATGCAAGGCATGGTTGACTCACCATTGTTATTTTCATGTATTCAAATGGCTTTTCCGTCTTGTCCATTGCCATTCTTGACCTTTTCTTGTCAGTCTTCTAAGTGGCTCTCATAAATTTGCATAATTTGGCATGAACTTCATAAAAAATCCATATGTGCCAAAAATGTCCACAGTGGTCCAATGTTCTCAGGCTTTGGTGCTTTGCTTATGGCCTCTACTTTCCTTGGATCTGGTTTTATTCCTTCTCCTGAGATCACATGTCCTAGTATTTCAGCTTGTTTCAATACAAGCACATCTTTATCCTTGTTAAGTGTTAGTCCTCTCTGACTTTCCTCAATCTCTCTTCCAGTTGATCTTCATCATCTGCATACAGGACCATCCATTTATCCTGGCATTCCTCGAATCAGAGAGTCCATAGCCTTCTGATAGGCCTCAGGTGCTGAAGATAACCCAAAAGGGTTCTTTATATCTGTAGCAGCCTCTATGTGTAATGAACGTTGTCAACTTTCTTGATTCTGGATCTAGCTCAATTTGCCAAAAACTTTTCTGCCGTCCAGTTTTGCATAGACTTTAGATCGCTGGTCTGCTTGCAAAATACTGTACTGGATGTCTCGCCCTAATGACAGCGTTCCCTTAGGTCTACACAAAGCCTCATTTCTGCTGGGTCTTTCTTTGGAGTGAGCAGCAGGTTCAACACCCATTCTGATCCTTCCTTAACTTCCTCTACGATATTCTGCTCAGTCATTTTGTCTAATTCCTGATTTACAGCTTCCTTCATGTGATATGGAATTTGTCTTAATTTTTGCGCCCCTGGTGGTAGGGATAGGTCCACAGTTATTTTGTGTGTGCAGCTCTTCACCTTTCCGAGTCCTCTGAAAAGTCCTTCATATTCTTCAAACTGGTTCTTAAATCTTTCTGAATGAGTTATTGCAGTGACTGTCTCTCTCTTGTTCAGTATTTTCAGCGAGAAGCTGGAAATTCTTCCTAACAGTGCTTCCACATCACCTCTGGTCACATAGACACTGTCCATTATTTTACTTTCCTTCCAGCAAAGACTAGCTTCAAAAAATCTCATGCAGGGCAAAGGTGTTTTCTGACCATATGCATAAAACTTTTTAATTGTTGGCTTGAGTTTTAGTTTTGTGTTTCCTTTCAATAGTCTATTGTAAAGACCATCTGATATGAAGTTTCTGCTACTTCCTGGTATCGATTACCATTTTCACTCTTTGATCATTAATCTGGATTGTTTCTTTGCCTTCTGGGTCCACTGAATATATTAATTAATCTGATTTATCTGAAGCCTGCTCCTCCACTATTCTAAGTGTTTCTGTTTTGGCCTGTCCTGGCCTTCTTTGTTTTGTATCGTTTTTGTCTTTCTTTTCTGATGATCCCTTTTTCTTTCTACAAACTCTAGCATAATGACCAGACATTTAGCTGTTTTGGCTCTGCAGTCATCTGTGGGTAGTCAAGCCGCATCTGTGACATGTAGAACCATCTTCTTAGTCACCCACGTCATTCCCATGTCCTTTTTTTTTTGCTTTTCAAACTCCTCTCGCTGCATGCGTCTACTTCTGGTAAAGTTCATGTTGCTATCTTTGTGTTTAGTGGTATCTGACAAAGGTCTAGCTTCCGCTTGTGCCACTTCAAAAACTCTTGCGACTATTAAAGTTCTTTCCAGTGAAAGGAGCAAAGACTTTAATTTTTTAATTTAATTTTACTTGACTTAACATATTTGACATATAAACTACGATTGGAGTAATTTAGCCAATTAGATAAATGCGCGGTTAGTCTGTGCGGCATGCGTGTGTGGGCAGAGCGGTTGATTGAGTAAGCGGCAAATTTTTAAATATTACGTTTTCTTTCTTATACAAAACATCATATGATACAGCTCTTATAAAGTTGACTGCGATTACCACAGTTTGAGTACATGTAGATTAATGTTTTTAGTGGAATCTCGCATGGTCAGATTTTTTGTGTAACCTGAAGCTAGAATTCGAAACTTGGATACATTGATGATGAGCTGAATCCCAAGGAACTGAAACTTAATAACTGCTTGGAGAGAACCCCAGTTTGGAACGTCACTTGGATTTCATCATATACATTCCCCATCCCATTTTACAGTGTGGTAGGAGCGTTTTTATCACAGGTGGTGAGGACATTAAATTATACATTAGTGCAACAGGAGACTTAATTGAGTGGAGTTTTCAAACAATTTCCAAAGGATCTGATGATTTATGTATAAATGTTTTTTTTTACTACCTGGGTAGTCAGTTTGTAATTACTTTTGCTTCACCGGCGGTGAGACCTGCGTTATACACAGCAGTACGGTAGTTCACAGGGATAATATTGTTAGCAAGCATGTTCCGTGATCGGGTCTTGCGGAAGAAGCTTCTGTTTATATTATGGTATGAGGAATACAGCGCTGTGGTCTCATTTACCAAAAGCCAGCTGGGAAACAGCTTTGTATCCCTGCTTGAATGGCATGTAGCAGTGATCAAGAAGGCTGATAAACGTTCGGTATAACTAGTCTGAGGTTCACTTTATTAAAATCCCCCACCATGATGAACGCTGTGTCTTGGTGTTTGTTTTGTTAAGCCCATCGTGTAATTCAGACAAAGTGAGTCCGCATGAGGTGGAATGTAGACCGCCATTGTAATAACCGAGCTGAATTCTCGAGGCTGGTACTGTAGAATGGGTGACATTTGATGGTCAAATATTCCAGATGAGGTGAACAGGAGCGAGAGAGGGTAGAAACTGTCTTTGCCTCGCACCATGCAGTGTTGACCATGAAACAGACTCCTCTACCTTTAGATTTGTTTGTGTCCGCCGTTCTGTCCATGTGAAACACGAAGAAAGAGTCCGACGGAGTCACTACTAGGTCTGGTACCAAGGGGGCTGGGCCACGTTTTTTTGAAACATAATATGTTGCAGTTTCTTGCTTCGTGCCGGAATCTCAACCTCGCCCTTTGGTCATCTAGTTTATTTTCTAGAGACTGGATGTTTGCGAGCAAGATGCTGGGTAGTGGCGGGCAATGTGCCCGTTTCCTCAGTCTATTTTGGATGCTGACGCGTGTCCTGCGGTGTTTCTTTGTTTTCGGCACTGCGGGGTCATGCAGCTGTGGAACATTATTTCCAATGTCCAGAAGTGTTGTACTGTCATAAGTAATCCCATTATTGTGTCAGCCGCACCATGATAACTATTTGTAAATATAAATAATATGTTTTTATTTATATATATATACATATGAAACACGCACACATTCACATGTGAAATTTATAAATGCACATCCATACTACTGAATAGGTACACTTTAACTGTGAGAAACAGAATGTAAAAAAAAAATCACATTGTATGATTTTTAAAGCATTAATTTGTATAATGGTGCAGAAAATAAGTATTTAGCACCTACAAACAAACAAGAATAAATGGAATTTATTCCATTTTTGGATTGAGGTCTGCCAAATACTTTTTTTGCCCCTCTGTACACTTTAACTGTGAACCATTCTTATAGGATGAATGAAGCTTTTCACACATGTTTGTGCGTGACAATGTTTCACTATATCTGGAAGATGTTTCAATTTAAATTTTGGATCCCCGTGAGCATTTACAGTAGATCTGAAACGGGACCATGTAACGACCGAAGCAGTCTGCTTATTAAATACAATTTTATATCCATAAGGGATTTCCATTATAGGCCTAACGGAACGACATTCTTCCAGTTGTCATACTTGATCACGGTACTAGATGACACTATGCATTTGCAAACTTTGCTCTTTTATCTTTTGCTCCCGTTGTTGGGTGTTTGGGGTAATGAAGACGTGATACAGTTCTTCACTGATGCACTGCGGTGCATCGAGGCAATACATAGGGAAAGAGACGATGTCTTGCTTGGAAGACTTTACAAAGAGCTCAACGACCGTGAGCGAATTGCTGAGTGTGATTAGCCACAAGGAGCCTAGACACAGAGGTAGCATCATTGTGGTAGAGTCAGTCTACAGGTGCCTACGTAATGTGCAGCACTGCAATGACATGATAGAGGTGTCCTCTGCTCTAACAACACCAGTACCTCCATTTATAAGAAACAATTGACTAGGTCGCCCTCGGTATGACATTACAACTAGAACAAATAGAGCATTGCTTGACCCCTGGTATGAACTGGGAAAGAATTTCTACATGTCTTGGCATTGGCCAACGAACACTTTACAACCACAGAAAACATCTTGGAGTTCAACCGATATCTTACTCTGTCATATCCAATGAGACTTTTAATAAAATCATAAGAGATATTTTACAGCATACGCCAAACGCGGGTGAAGTGTATGTAATTGGGAGTCTGCGTTCACAAGGATTACGCATCCAAAGCTGGCATGCACGAATGTGTTTACAAGTGGTTGATCCTATTGAATGCTCTTTCCGATGACGCTTTGTCATATGGCAAAGAGTGTATACCATTTGGTCACCTAACGAACTATGGTGAGAACAATAACGACTTTGTACCATTTAAGGGCCTGTGTTCACCACGTGCGGCTTTCTTTTTTGGAACTTGCAGCATCAATTTTCTATGGAGTGGGCAAATAAAAAAATCCTTTACAGTTTTTCATGTGCACGAGAAACTGTAAAGGATTTTTTTATTTGCGCATGTCCCTTTAGGGGGGAAAGGGGGTATTAATTTTATTCTTATTTTTTTGGTATTTGCATTAAATTCATTATTCGTAAAGATGCCCAAATCTGGAAATGTTTCTAAAAATAAATTAAATTAAATGTAAAAAGTCATTTCAATAGTTCAAGTGGATTGCATGTCACGGACCACCTGCAATGCCGCTGTCGACCACTGACTGAAAACCCTAGTTCTAAACAAATCCTATAAATTTCAGTGTTTTGCGTCAGTGTCCTCAGCATTCAGCTTTATTTCTCACTGCACTCGGGACGCTTTCAGATGAAAACAGTTCCGATTTTGGAACACTGCCAAGCTCAAGTCTCTCTCACTTCTGATACTGGGACACTGTCAATGGGAGAGAAGAAACGGATCCCAGCTGTAACTGACAATCCATTTATTTATGATCTAACACTGAAAGGTTACCATAATGAATATTTTAAATAAAAGCCCAGTTGACTAAGTTTTGTAAAGCTAAATAGAGAGGTGACGTCACGAAGAAGTATTGCGGAAGCACTAGATGTTTTTTGTAACCTAGTAACAATAAAAGCCTGAAAAAATCATGGGGTCATGGGTGCTGCCAGCGCATAAAACAAATCTGGTGGACACAGACCTTTATTTCACAATATTTACCACAACTTTTAGTTTTTTTTATTCGCAGACATTTGGATGGAAACCATAAATTAGTCAAATGACGAATGGTGATTCACGGCTGTGTAGACGGGTACAATAGGACCATTGTATATCTCAGGTGTTTGGACAACAACAGGGTGGCAATTGTTCTGCACCTTTTCCAAGAAGGAGTACATATTTTTGGTTTATCATCAAAGATAAGGTGTGACCATGGGATGGAAAATATAATGGTTGCCAGATTTATGCTGGACAAGAGAGCAACAGGCATAAGATGTGTCATTACAGGGCGCAGTGTACACAATCAAAGGATAGAAAGGCTTTGGGCAGAACTAAATCGTGTGGTGTCTTCTCACTACAGTGGACCTTTATGGAACATCATGGGATTTTAGATTCCCTGAGTGTTTTGCCTGCACTATATATACTTACCATGTCTTGAGAGGGCTGTAGCAGAGTTTAGAAACCAGTGGTTAATGTCAGAGTTAATGTCATCTCTATGTATGCGAGCATTTCATATGAGTGTATGTGTAAGAAAAGTTTGAAATAATTCATAAACGGCCCCTCATTTACCGAAGCCTCACTGTTTGCTTGGAAATGGGCGGTAACGATGAAAGCGACCTAAATAATGGAGGACAACATGGCGAATTCCACTCCTTTAGAGATGATAGAACACGTGATCTTGGCAGGTGTTTGTGATGTACTATGGAGCAGATTTCGTGCCACTTTGAAATGCAAACACGACATTGGCATATATATATATTTAGCATTTATTTTTACATTTAATAACTATATATATATATATATTTATATTTAATTTACTATATTTAACATATATATTTATATTTACATTGAACATACATATATATATATATATACATATATATATATATATATATATATATATATATGTGTGTGTGTGTGTGTGTGTGTGTGTGTGTGTGTGTGTGTTAGTGTGACATTGAGACTCTAAAAACTACTTTCTGCTAGCTGTCT
>JAODJX010000097.1:32967349-32977608 GCA_026776945.1 Isichthys henryi | reverse complement strand
TAGAACTCGTGGCCATAAGTGGAAATTAGCGGGAGAACATTTTAAACTGAATTTGAGGAAGCACTTCTTTACACAGTATGTAATTAGAGTATAGAACAGTCTTCCTACTAGTGTAGCGCAAGCTAAAACCATGTGTTCCTTTAAATCAGAGCTAGATAAGATTTTAACAACTCTGAGCTATTAGTTAAGTTCTCCCAAAACGAGCTTGGAGGGCCGAATGGCCTCCTCTCATTTGCAAATTGCTTATGTTCTTAGGGAAGTGTATTCACTCAATAAGTGAATGTAACCTTAACTACTGTATGTAACTTATATTTCTCTTTCACTTTCAGACTGATGACTGAACTTCACTTACTGACAGCAGAATAAAGTTCCGTTGCAAACTTCTGTGTTATGAGAACTTCTTAACATGTAAGAGGAAAAAGGAAACCCAGGTCAGAAGTTTAACAAACCTTTTCAAGATAAAAGTCTCCTTTTATATTGCTGGTCTTCTTATTACAGTACAGAATCCATAGCTATCTCACCACAGGGCCCCACAGATAAATTATTTTGATTCAATCTTGCTTTCCTAAAATTACGATCTCTAGTAGATTCATAGAGAGTGATGTTACTGCAGTACCCGGCCATGGTTAGTACAAGAGTTAGAGTAGGGTTACCATAGGTCCGGGTTTCCCCGGGCACATCTTCATTTTGGGCCCCTGTCCGGTTGTCCAGGTGGTTTTTTAAAAATCGGCAGTTTGTGTTTAGGGCTGCAACCCATATGACCCAGTGTTGAAAGTTACAGTGGAGTGCCAAGCAAAGGAAATGGCACCAATATATACAGCAACCACTCAGTATCAGTATCATCACACAGTGTTTTCAAGACTCCTGCGCATGTTTACTTTAAAATTTAAATGATATGCACATCCCCGTGTGTCATGTTGCTCACGAGTGATGTGAACATCCAGAAACCACTGGCACTTTGAAACTTTATTTTTTGTTTTCATGTGAACAGTGATTCACCTCGCTTGCTCGAAGTTTAACAAACTTCAGCTTACTGTTTCTAACAATTGTTGAAAAAGACTTACACGTATATTGTGTTAGATTGCCATACCTGTGGATTTCCCTGGACGCAAATTTACATTTTACAGGGTGGTTAGGGAAAACATGTTAATTGTTTGTTATTAATACTATTCATAAGAGAAGCGCTACCTGATTAGCCAGTGAACATGAAAACATTAACATTTTGATCCCCGGACATGTCCTCTTTTTCCTCTCATCAAACAAGGTAACCCTACATTAGAGCTTTAATGTAAGATTATGGAACATCAGAGTCTAATGGGTCTAGGTTTCTGCCAAGTTACTTGGGTCAGTTAAACTTTAGGTGAGCCACTACATAATATTATAGAGGAACAGAAAAGCAGAGTAAACAATAAATGTGTCTCATTCTGCCAACTTATAGCTGCCCTGCAGTCCCTGAAGTAAGACCAAACTGCTTTCATATTGTGTCTGGTAGCATCAGGGTGGGCACCATCTGAGCTGAAGTCCTGCTTCAGTCACATGGAGGGGTGACATCGCAAATGGGTCATATGAACTGTATTATCGTGGGTGCAGCCTTCAGTGCCAACTGACACAGCCCAACGTGGAGAAAAGACCTTGGCCACTCCTCAGAGGGCAACATGGATAACGGACTCATTGATAGACTTTGTCTTCATTCTTAATCCCAGCATATACCTCCCTTTTAGCAAGCATGTCCACTCTTTTCTGTTTTCAGTAATGCTAGTATGCCCAGGGGGGTTGGGCAGACAGTTGACCTTGGACCCCCCAAGGTTTTTTTTTTCCTGCCTACTTGGGAGTTTTTGGTTCCTCTCCTCCATTGTCTTCTGCTTTTCTACTTTCTTTATTCAATGTCTTTCCTTCCCTTATTTATTTTTAAGTACAAGGAGGAAGCCAGCAGCCTTTGATAACATTGACTTTCCAAATACATCTGGTCATTGGGCTAGTGGGTTGTTTTTACTTACCTAATTTATTCCTAAAACTTAATAGTTTGTAGATTCACCTTTTATGTGGGTGGCCCAGCCACCAGGGGCTGGCTAGCTAACACAACACTAAGGCCTGGATCTCAGTAACCCCATTCCATCGGGGTACATGTACAGTACATGCTCTTTCCTGGTACAGTAGCTTTCATGGGGGGGTTCTTTGCTGCATCATATTTTGTGTGGCTTCTCCTAACAGATTAATTTGCCAAAGAAGGTCCTATCTGGGGTTCAAGCTCCAGAGCAAATAGCTCTGTGGATCCACGACGCACAAAACCCCTCCACCATGCTATGGTAACTTGAGTGATTCAACCCTGAGTATGTAGCTTCAGGGATGAGAATCTGCATATCTTCAAATTCTCTGACCATGATAATTTCTTAGAAAAGAGTGGATTTCTCCTTTCAGGTCAGGGGAAGTTCAGGTGCTTTGGGATCTTGTTCGTAAATAATGGCTAGAAGGCATGTGAGACTGACAAGTGGATCATTTTGGTTACTATAATTTTGTGGACATGGAGGAGTTCTGCAGATCACTGATATTTTTGCACAAAAAAATAAATAATGGCCAGTTAATCAACAGTGGCATTTATGTAACATGTGGGACCAAATCTGGATGTTCTCTAACATTTTCCATATGTCGCAAAACAACATGACATGCTGTCTATGTGTGGTGTTTAGCGCAGTGGGTTAGCGATCTGTGACCCTTTTGGGAAGGCAGTGGACTTGAGCCCTGTAGCTGACAATTATATTATCATACGGCCCTGGAACAAGCTCCATTTCAGCTAACAGGGAACATTCCCAGAACTTTAGCCAGTGTTATGTAAAGGTCTTCTCAAAGTTTGAGAATGCCATTTTACATTTTAATAAATGTAGCCCAATAACATTATTCCTTGAACTTTCTTTAATGTAATTCATGTTGAAAAATATTACTTTATAAATTTATGAAAGTGTCGTTGTGATAATATGCGTGTGTATAATCCTAACACCCTGTCCAGCCATTAACCCACAGCCTAAGAGGTGTAAGACAAAAGTGTTACCCACTGCTCCACCATGGCCCTAATATGTGTATACATTATTAATGTTAGTTGTACTACTAGTTGCAGAGATAGGATAACATTCTGGGTACATCAGGAAACCTGGACACAATATGTCCTTACCTTAATCGTAACATCTGGTAAATGTTCCTAGAACAAAAAATTTTAGCTAGGATAACTACAACTGCTCCCGGGTCACCGGATGATTCTGTGTTCTGACCCAACAGGTTCCTCTCAGTGTTATATTCTCATGGGCCACTTTATTAGGTACACCTTGCTAGTACCGGGTTGGACCCTCTATTTCCTTCAGAAATGGCTTAATTTTTTGCAGCATAGATTTAATGAGATGTTGCAACATTCTGCGGAGACTTTGGTGCATGCTGAAAAGATTCAATTCAATTTTTTTTTATATATCGCCATTCACAACAGATTTGTCCCAGGGCACTATACATGGATGTGTTGTGATACATAAAATTCATCAGAGAGTAATACATATCAGGAAATTGGAAGGAAAGAAATTAAATAAAGAAAGTGAAAAAAGGAACCAAAAACACCCAAGTAAGTAGAAAAAAAACCTTTGGGGGTCCAAGGTCAACTGGTTGGGGCAGTGATGGCCTAATGGTTAGGAAAGCGCACTTGTAATTGAAAAAGGTTTCTCTGGTACTCTGAGCAAGGTACCGCCCCCAATACTGCTCTCTGGGCGCTGAATTAGCTGTCCCCTGCTATGTCACATATGGGTTAAATACAGAGGACACATTTTGTTGTTGTCAACACTGATCACCAAATTCAACCCCCCTGGACATACTAACATTTCTGAAAACAGAAAAGAGTGGAATGGCTAGCTAAAGGGTAGCTATAAGCTGTAATTATGGATCAAGACAAAGTCCATCAATGAGTCCATCCCACATTGGCTTGTGTAGGGTGGCCAAAGTCCATTAATAAATCTGTTCTCAATGTTGGTCTGTATAAGGTGGCACTGAAGGCTGTACCCACGATGATACAGTTCACAGGTCCCATTCGCAATGTCATCCCTCCATGGGAATAAAGCAGGACTCCAGCTCAGATTGTGCCCACCCTGGGCACCATCCAGACATGTGGGAAGGCAAAGAGCATGGATGGTCAGAATATGCGTTACACATACATGGACAAGCATAGGAGATAAAAATAACATGAACAGCAACACCAGCAGCCATAGTTACGGTGTGTTAGGTCGTGGGCAAGCTAAACTGAAGTAATAGCTCTTCAGTCAAGATTTAAAGACTATGACCAAATCAGCATCCTGAAAATACGCAGGTCAACCATTCAAAAATATAGGAGCCCTGTAGCAGAATGCTTTACCGCCCACTGTCACTATATTTAAATGTGGAAAAACAAGGAAACCTGCATTCTGTGATCTGAGTGGACGATGTGGCTTGTAAACTTTAAGTAATTCTGTCAGGTAGGCAGGAGCTAGACCTTTAAGTGCCTTATATGTAAGTAGGAGTACTTTGAAGTGAGTGCTAAACCTAACAGGAAGGCAGTGCAGGGAACTAAGAACAGGTGTTATGTGTTCAAACTTCCTGCTCCTGGTGACAATTCGGGCTGCTGCCTTTTGAATATGCTGCGAGGTCTTTAAAGTGCAGTGTGTGCTCCCAGATAACAGAGTATTACAGCAGTCTAACCTACTGTATAGAAAGGCATGCATCAATTTCTCTGTGTCTTACATAGTAAGAAATTGTCGCAGTTTGGGGATGTGGTTGTAGTTGTAGGAAGCATGCCTCCGATACTGCATTTACGTGTGATTTGAATGCATGTATCTAAGAAGACACCTAGGTTACAGGCTGAGCTGCTGAGGGAAAAGTTCAGTCCTTTGGAGTGGAGTTATAAAATTCCTATCTGCAGAAGATTCAGGCATTGACTTCTTGGGCACAGCCATCAGTAGTGTCTCTGCGGGGAGAATGTCGATCTTATTGAGAGATTTACCTACCTCGGCAGGGACATTCATATCTCTGATGACTCTTCCTATGAAGTCAGCAGACGGACTGTACATCTTTAGCTGAATCTCTCACGGAGAGGAAGAAGTAGATTATAAAATTTGGACGAAATAGCACACACACAAACATTGGAGTTACCAAATGTGAATGGTGTGAGAGCGTGCCTGGTGACAGGTTGGTGCCCCATCCTAGGTTGTTCCTTGTCTTGTGCCTGTAGGCTCTGGATCCCCCATGATCTTGAACAGCACGAGCAGCAGCAGAAAATGGAAGAAGTTGGAACCAGTCAAACAAAATTATAGGTTCAGCACACAGGAAAACAGCTATTAGGAAATAGAGTCATCTGCATCTGAATGTTCTGGGAACAGGCAGGAAATATATCTGCGTCGGTCTGCTAACTGTATTACCTGCCTGTGTTGAAAAAACTTATGGTTTTAGCACTGGTCTGCTGTCGCCACCTACGCTGCAGATATTGCGAGCTAATAACTCAAAAACCTTTTGACAGATCCCTATCCAACTTTGCACAGGCATTGTATGGGTGAGGACCTAAAACTGGTTCAATTTTGAGACTGATCACCCCAACATTGAACCAGCGCTGCAATATGGAAAATGAATCCATTAAGACGAAAGCTGAATAACCAAATGATGGGTTTAAAAAATTGATTAAATTATTTGATTGCCGCAAAACTGAAGCGGCTCTGCTTCATAGTGCTGCATATGATAAGCATTGCAAATGTTTGGTGTTTCTGTTTTAAAATAAATGCTGCTCTGACATATGTTTGTTCAGGCCTGAACTCATGCTGCTTCTCCAGCAAACCACAGAGTAGAGAAGTACACTGGTCACTATGGACTAATGAACCATCTTCAGCAGCTTTTTACACATATCAATTGACCTGAGCCTCCACAGAAAGTAGAGTCTGCTCTGGCTGAAGTTGATTCAGAGTTAGTCTGAAGTCCTTACGTGAACTACAGCACTATTTCTTAAGATATATCTGATGATTATATTCTAATAGAACTAATGCAAGATTTGAGGTTAGTGTATTTGCGCGTGTGATTTATAATTTGTTAGATAAACCTGTTTAATTTGTTACAACTGTCATTCCTGCTTATTTGACAGAACAGAAAAAATATGTTAATTGAAATTAATAGTGATACTTCATTGATACCTGTGGGGAAATTCTCTTTTTGCCTACCCCATTGGGCTCTCCATGGCACACAGACACATACTATATACAGGTGAGAACAAGCTTGTGAACAAGTGAAGGACAGCCACCTGTAGCAGTGCCCATAGAGCTGGTGGTTAAGGGCTTTGCTGAAGGGCACACAGATGTGATTATTCTCCCAAGGCTGGGCTTGAACTAGTGATTTTCTGATTATAGGAACAAGGGCATAGCCCATGGAGTCACACATTGCCCCCAAAATCTGATATTAATATTGTGGTGTCGGTGGACCAAGTGCCGAATAGTCGCGATTTGCATATCCTGGCTTGCCTTGCAGGCCATTGTCAATAGCAGCCCCATCTGTGTGATGTTATTGTTAATGTTTAATATCCATCCATCCATTTTCCAAATCGCTTATCCTACTGGGTCGCGGGGGGTCCGGAGCCTATCCGGAAGCAATGGGCACGAGGCAGGGAACAACCCAGGATGGGGGGCCAGTCCATCGCAGGGCACACTCACACACCATTCACTCACACATGCACACCTATGGGCCCCTTGTTATAATTAGTCTTTGTTTTTCCCATTTACTTTTGACCCCGTGTGGTTCCTTTGTTTTCTAGTGTTTTTTTTTAGTTCAGTTAATAAACCATTGTCTTTTTCTTCAATTTCCGTGCCAATAACGTAATAGATCTAGATCCACTTTCATAATATTTTTGTTTCAAAAACATTAGATTTTTCCTAATTTTTTCTGTAGCCAGATTATTAATTTCATTCCTAGTTTTCTTTATTTCCTCCAATATGTTCTGCGCTAAATTGAATTTGTGTTTTTCTTTCGAATTCCTGAATCTGTTCTGTAATTCCTTTAATTTCTGATTAAATGTCTTCTTCTTATATGAAGATATCGCAATTATTTTCCCTCTTGGGACTGCTTTCAGGGTATCCCATAAAATGGGAGGTGAAACCACTCCATTACTATTGAATTCTAAGTAGAATCTAATTTCTTTTTTCATCTCTCTCTTAAAGTGTACGTCATTAAGCAAACTTGAATTTAGTTTCCATGCGGTTTTCCCTGGTCTTAGGTTAAGGTCAACAAATAAACATACAGTATAGGCACATGGTCACTCAGATCTATTGTCCCAATTTCACAGGTATCTATTTTGTCCCTGTCTTTTCCAAATGTTACGAAGTGACTTCATGTATATATAGAGTGAGGGGCAGAGTATAAGTATATTCCCTTCTTTGAGGAAAAAGGTCTCCCTAGTTATCAATTAGGCCAACATCTCTGATAAGTGTATTAACTTTGTTATATAAAGATTTAGTTTCATAGGTTTTCCCGCTAGAGGAGTCTAATTTTAGTAAGTAAATAGATATTTAAATCTCCATGTCAGGTGAGCTCCGGCAGGGAAGCACGGACCCAGAAGTGCAGAACCAATTGATCTTTATTGGATCAGCTAGGCAAAGGGCTTTCAAAGGGCGAGACGAAGAGAATAGTGGTGGTCGGAAGAGATGGTCAGAAGCCGGGGTGGTCAGTCCTATGGGCAGGCAGGGGACACTGAGACACAGGGAAGGGGAGACGAAGGGTCCCGGGGCTGGCAGGGAAGACAGGGTAGGAGGTTCAGGGTCGAGGGCTGGTCTGAGGAAGGAAGGTAAATAGGGTAAGAAGCACACAAAGGGCAGACGGAAGCGGTAGGGAATACGGGAAAGACAACGGACAAGTAAACGCTCGGTATCTTTATGGAACATAGGCAAATACTTCGCAACAGTAGTTGCGTGTGCCGAGCCTTTGTAGTTTCCCGTCTTAGTGTCTAATTGGACGTCCCCGCCGGTCTACGCCCGGAAGGCGCGACAGTACCCCCCACCGACGGCCACCTTCTGGAGGCCATCGGCGAGGGCGACCCTGAGGCTGCGGCCCTGGTTTGGAGGGATGAGCTTGGTGGAACCCGGTCGTGAGAGATAGATCTCCAACCTCTCGGGCCAGAACCTAGGATCGTTCTTTGGGGCCACTGCCGACCCTCTGGACTAGGTACTGGAGAACGCCTGCTCTGCGTCGGGAATCCAAGATGGTCTGAACGTGGTTGGCCGGGGAGTCCTCAGGAACCCCTGGTGGTGGTATTTCGAGGGGCCCATCCTCCAGGCGTAGCGGGCTGTAGCGAACCGGTTTTAGCAGGGAGACATGAAAGGTGGGACAGATCCGGTACGCCCTCGGCAACTGGAGCCTTACCGTCGTGGCCCCTATCCTCTGTAAGACCCAGAACGGCCCAAGGTACCTGGCCGTGAGCTTACGGCATCCCGGGAGCTTAAGGTTTCTTGTGGACAACCTGACCTGCTGCCCGGCCTGGTAAGGAGGGCTCTTCCACCGACGCTTGTCGGCCTGGATCTTCATCCTCTGGGCCTGGGTGCATAGAGCCTGCTGTATCCGCCTCCAGGCCTGTCGGCTGTCCTGGTACCAGGTCTCCACATGCGGCACATTGCCCACAGGCAAATCCCATGGGAAGAGTGGTGGCTGGAACCCCAGGACACACTGGAATGGGGAGTCAAATGTCCTGGGATTCACCTGTGAGTTGAGGGCGTACTCGGATGGACAGGATAGGAATGAGTATATTAGAGGGTCAACTCAGGTTGGAGGGTTTGGAGACAAAGCTAGAGATGAAAAATTGCATTGGCTTGAACAAATGCAGAGGAGAGATGCTGGGTATATTAGGAGAAGGAGGACGGAGCTACCAGGCAGGAGGAAAAAAGGAAGACCCAAGAGAAGGTGTATGGAGATGATGAAAGAGGACATGCATGTGGTTGCTGGGATGTGGTTACTGAAGTAGTTTAAAAAATCCTCGTTGGCAGGGTCCCAGAGGTGGATGAGATCCACCCTGAGTTCCTTAAGGCCCTGGATGTTATTTGGCTGACTTAGTTAACACAAATTTGAAACACTGTGTGGTGGTCAGGGATAGTGCCTCTGGATTGGCAGACTGCGGTTATGGTCCCCCATTTTAAGAAAGGGGACAGGAGTATGTTCCAACTTTATGGGGAATCACAATTTTGTGCTTCATAATGTACCACACATTTTCAGTGAGAGACTAGAGTCTAGTACCCACACAAAGCCACATGTGCAGAATATGACTTTGGCATTGTCTTGCTAGAATAAGCAGGAATGTCCCTTTAAAAGACATTGCCTAGATGACAGCATATGTGGTCCAACATACTTATACTTACTTATACTTATACTGTTTTGCATCTGGACAGTCTTTTTCCTCTTTAGCCCAGAGGACATAACATCCATGATTTCCAAAAACAAATATATATTTTATTTAAATAATAATAATAATTGTAACCGGGTGATCTATGGATTGTGAACATAAGCAGTTAAACTGCATCTGGGAACGATAAGGAATAGGTGTTTGCGCCTTTAAGTAAGATGATGACATCACCGCCTAATGGAGAGAGCGCGAAAAGCAACCGTCTGGAAGCGCCATTTTGAGCTGTTTGAGCTGGACTGCGGACAGTTTCCTAAAGTACCAGGTTTGTTTTCCCTGTTAATTTGCTGTGTGGAATAAGTAGAGAACGATTTAATAAACTGTATGTATTTTTCTTTCCACATATTGGTAAAGCGTGTAAACTGGGTCGTATCTGTCTTCATTTTAGAGAGCGGTGTTTCAGAGCGGTTTACTACCCAAGCCTTAAAGTTTAGCGGGTACGTGCAAAGTCAGTAACATACTGTTCATGTTGGATATCCGTTCAGTTGTTAGCGGTGTGCTAATAATGCTGTATTTGTGTTTTTAGTGTGCCACTACCGTATTATTTCCAGTGTAAAACTGTTATTTTCCCTTTTATTACTGCATACTCGCTTATATGAGAATAGCCTCAAGTGTTTTTGTGTATTTTATTTTGTGTTTACACTGTACCAGTCCCACCCGAGTGTGGAGTTTTATTTTCCCCTTTTGAGAATCACCTGTAAGGGAAGATTGTAACGTGAAAGAAACTGTTTATGTAAATCTTCTTATTTTCCAACAAAAATATCTATTCAATTAGATCTATGGAATAAATTAGACCCAAAAAGAGTGTTTGTGTTCCTGAGTGTTATTTCTCGGGCCA
>JAODJX010000097.1:32955441-32967249 GCA_026776945.1 Isichthys henryi | reverse complement strand
TTCGCTTCACTGATGTTCCTCAATGCTGTAGCTGAGATCATCTCATTCCACTTTTGCTGATGGACATCTAGAAACTTGCATTCTCAATGAGATCTTTGTTGTTTGAGATTAAACCCTGAGCTTTTAAAAGTTTGCTTACTTTAACGAAAGCATTTCCAAGTTTGTTTGCCAGTGATGGAATTCAGAACTTGTTTGTTTCACTGTCATACCCACATGTAAACTTGACAGCTTTGACAGTCTCCATGTAGTTCTTTGGATTTATGAAATCTATGAATTTTTTTTAAGATGGTCACTTTGCTGGCATTGTAAATCAGCCTTCCGATTCCTCTCATCTTCTCTCGCACATACTGTTGATTCTTGTGTGATGGTCAACTTTTGTTTAACAAGTGCTGTCCAAGAGCAATAATGACTTGGTCATTTTTGATTATATCTGTGAATGGGTCAGGATTCATGGCACTGATTACTCCCCACAGTTGTTTGCTTGTGTGTGTTAACTACTATGATATCATTTACATTCTGACTTGAAGAGGGTTCTTCTGCTCCAGTGACTTCAGATGCAAGGTTGTGGCCATCATAAGTCATTTTGTACGAGGTAGTCGAGTGACAGAACTGTGAACTCACTGAACCAGAGACATCAAGCAAATCAAGAGACTGATGCTTGGTCCATATAGGTTTTGTTTAAAGCTATATTCACTTCCACTCTGACTTTCACAAGTGGTATCTGGAATATAATCATTGTCACTCCCTGATGTGGAATCATAAAGTTCATCAGAATTGTCAGGAACAGTGTCTTTCATCTAAAAATAAAACAAATTATTCGATTGGTAAATTGTCAGAAATGAATTAAACTGTTTTGATAATTAATCATTGATTCGGTATAAGTTTTGCAGGTTTTGTAAGTGTGAATGTTTCTATTCACCGTTTTATTTTGGATTTTGGACAGCTGATTTAACAAAGACATCTGATGACATCTTAGGTTCAAAGAAAAAGTGATGCACATTTTTCACTTCTCTCTGGTATTTTATAGACCAGATAATTTATCAATTAAGAATATAATCCAATGAATAATTGATACTGAAAATAATTCTTCATTGAAACAAAATCCCAGTTCAGTAAACGTTTTTTTTTTTTTTTTAAGAGAACTTACTTCGAAACTTTTAGTCCGTCTCAGTCTTGGTACAAAAATCTCATCTTCATCGGCAATCTGTAAACAATCGGCAACCACATAAACAATATTTGAAATAGTAGTTTCAGTTACAAAGTATCCCCTAGGAATCTGTGGGGAAAAAAGGTCATCTGGGAACACAGTATTTGGCACTATAATTAGTGAAATTAAAAAAATTAAAAAATCTGGAAAAATAACTTTTCTAAAATGCAATTTAAAATCTGCAATTAAGAAAATTCACTTCAGAATTCACTTCACTATCAGAAATTTACTGTGAATTGTTATAATGGCCAAAATGTGTTGGCTGACCAACTTGATTGCATTATGTAAATATAAACAAACTTTGAATTTGTTGCCTGCAAAACACACAAAAAAGATTGGCAAAGATGGGTCATGTTTCACCACTTTGTGAAAGACTTCATGAGAGAATTATCAAAAAGTACTGTACGAAAAGAACATTTCAAAAAAAGATAGCACAATACAGAGCCCATAGAGAATTGTATGCTTTCAACTTTGTTTGAGGAAAAACCATATATTGGTGTGATTGTCAAGTGTCGACAAACTTTTGTCCATATAGGCTATGTTTAACCTGCCCAGTCCAGCTCTGTCAGTATTCACACATCTTGAATAAAACATGCTTTGTGGGGACATTCCACACACACAGTGTTACTGTTCCTTATGGGGACCAGTTCTGTCCAATCTATCACAAACATTTTCTAGTCATACACCGACTGAAGGTGTGTTGTGGGGACATCATGAGTGCCTAGAATACAGTACTTATTACCAAAGAAAGATCCCAACGAAGGCTAAAATCTCACCCCTAAATTAGAGAAACATAAAAAGAGACACTAGAATTCAATCTGAAGCGATGGATAATTAGGACTTGCATTTACTTCATTAGCTGTAATCTAGGCTGAAAATATTTGTCATATGACTATCAACATCACTTTATCATCTTTCACATTCAGATTGTAGGTAAATTTTCATAAATAAAAGAACTAAACATTGGCCATATTTATTACTGTGTTCTTAAACACTGATCTTATCTAACAGCTTCTGAAAACATTAGCAACTTTGATTTGATTTCCTAGTGCCTCTTCCTCTGTTAGAAAATTGTCGTTTAACTTAGAGGTCAATCATCATTGCAGCTTCAGGTGATGCTAAGATAATTCTGATACCTCTTGACTAATTTTGTTTCTTTATGTATGTTCATTTTCATATTTTACCACTTCAGTTTTTTTAAATTTAAATAGTGGTAAATTTGATTAAGATGTACTCCATTCAATCACAAGCCTTTCTCAAACATTCTGCAACACTACAAGCTATTCTGTACACTGTGTGACATACTTCTGTTCTCCATGGGCAGTCGTCACCTCCATAGTCATAGGAAATCCAATCAGTGCAAACAGACAAAGGTGCGGGTTTCCATTCACATCAATTTTTTTCATCCTACAGTTTGGATGCCTGTGGTCATCGTTAACTAGCCGCCCAAAGGATCCATCTTCCTTAGAGGCATCAATACTTAAAAAGATGGTAACATGAGAAAAGGGGAAATACAAATATAACAATATATCGCCACAAGAGTTTCTATTAATTTAGTATAATATAGTATAAGGAGTATTATTTGCAAATTGAAGTCTTACCAATACATTTTCCCTCTCCACTTGAACGCAAACATAAATGCAGCACATAATGGGTGGTAAAGTTTTCTTCTTCTCTGGGATTCCGCATTATCATATCTCCCCTATATTCAACAACAAAATCTCTTTTGCAAATCAAACCCTTTGCAAATATCCCACGTCCTGTAATAGACAACAAAGCCATTTTTTATAAAACAGGAAAACCTATGCATTCTACCTTTATCCAATTAGCCCTGGTCATGTGTTCAGGTCTGGGAGACCCATTTTTAATGTTTTGTAAAAGAATCAATTATAATTTCAACCTGACACTCGCTGGCCTTGGTGAGTGTGTAAAATGTATATACATGAGCTCATCAGTCATATACATGAACCTATTATGTGTATAAATTACCAAATCTTGAAGATAATTCATGGCAATTACACAAAAACTGACCTTGATAGATGGTAGCTCATGGTACCCTGAAGTTTTGCATTAGATGCTGATCAGATAATGATATAATCATTATCTGATCAGCGTCTAATGCAAAACTTCAGTTTTGCATGCAAGTAATTATTAAAATCATGTCAAACACCACCTTACCTTTCTCTGCATTAATGTACTTCACATCTAATTTCCATGTTTTTTCAGTCTTTGAAACAACGTGATGAATGGCATCCTTAAGTGGGCTGATTCGTGGTGGCATTTCAAACTGCTAAGAAATTTTTAAAAATTAGTTTGAATTGGATAAAGATCTCGAATCGTAACTGAAAAGTTAACTAATAATATTTTTTTATGCTCAGATACATCAAAAGCATACTTTCAAGATTTATCATGCTCTCAGGCTAACACTTCTGAAAATCCTTTAAATAACTGATGAGACTCAACTGTAAACCAAAATGGGGAACCTGATATTGTGTGGTACTAAAAATAATGTCACTGTAGCCTAAATGTCTTATGGGGTTGTTTACCTTGCAGAGTGGAAATATACACCTTGAGGAGTAGACATGTTCTCCGTTTTCCTGTACTCTGTCCTTTACTGCTAGTATAACCCAGCTCCTCTCTTACCATACACAAAGGTAGATGAGTTAAGGACTCTATCTTTCCAACACCCATCCATCCATTACCATAATCTGCAGTGGAGTCGCCAAGAGGCGGGCCAACCCTGGGTGGGCGCCAACACAACACAAGACTCACACAACTACAGGGCCAATTTAGACGCACCAACCAGCCTACCCTGCTAGTTAGATATGTGGGTATTACACTAAGTATTCACACGCCAGCTACAGGACCCAATTTAATATATTAGTTTCATCTTATTAACTTATTTGATTTACTAGTGTGCTAGATTGGTTAAGGTGTATGTAAACTCAGCTGACTAGTCCGCTAGCATTGTTACTTATTATAAATAAGTATTAATTATAAATAACCTATTAAAACACAAGAAATATGATCACAAACTTATAAAAACTTACCTTCACTGTATTTGGTCGTGTAAAAGCAGTAGAATCTTCTTTTCGTGTATGTTTCTACTTCCTGTGGTGCTGAAAACTCATTAATGGTCAGATAAAACTACACTTCGCCATAATGCGGCTCTCGTTTCACCGTTTTAACAATTTTGTAAGAATATTAACATAGCAGACACTTTTTCCACACCTACATTTATTGTTTATTTAATCTTATTTATTTTACTCGAAAGGTAAGTATTTTTATTGCTTAATAGAACAAAACTTTATGTTGGTCTTACCTCTCAAAGCTATTGCACATGCGCAGATCACTCAAACACCTCTGTTAAGTGGGCGGTACCGTAATTTGCATAAATTAGGCTTGCAGATTGTGTGTAAGGGTCGGCCAAGCCCCACCCCCAAAAAGTTCCGGTGCCTGACTACAGGTGGCAACATAGAGAATTCATGTGCACCGTATGATCTGATGAGGTCGTTCGTTATGGGCCAAAGCTAAAACTTTGTAAGGCACCTGTATACAGTCTCCCCAATATGTTTTAATGGTTTCCCTTATGGGGACCAAGATTTTTGTCGCCACAACATTTTTGGTCCCCATAAGGTGACTGTGTATACAGATCAATGTCCCCATAAAGAAAGGAATACCAACGCACACACACCCTTATACCCCCAAGCACATACATCAGCACCTGTGTTACGTGAGACCTGGAGAAAGGATGTTGCACTGGAATTAAATAATAAACATTAATCAGGGTCCCTGAGCCTTAGGTGGTGTTCTGGCCGACACTCTGGGATATACATAACTAGAATCAGACCCAGCAACTTGAGATAGTGATCTTAACAGCAGTCTCCACCTCATTGATGGTACTTCGAGTCGGATTATAGTTGTGTGTATCCTTAAAGATGGATCCTGCTTCAGAGTATGAGACTCAGGCTGCACGTTCCAGGAGATGCATTCGACCCCCTTCCCATTATGAAGATTACCACTTAGAGTATACCAGCTACCCTTATGGCCGGTATGGACAAAGGGAGTGGACATCTACAGGTTTTACATGAGGTCAATGTCAGGTCCTCAAAGGGAACAGTGAAGCCTATTGTGGAGGGGGACCAGGCAGAGGTTTCGCCAACGGAAGTGCTCTATCTGGATAGGCCAACTGAAGACAGTCACGTGTTACTGAAAGTTGTCAGAGTCCTCATCCACAGTGGGAATCGAACGCTGGATGTGTATGCAATACTAGATGATGGATCAGAGAGGACAATGATGCTACCTGCTGCTGCCCAGAGACTCAGGCTTCAAGGGATACCTGAAGATCTCCTACTATGCACCATCAGGCAAGATGTACAAACCATCAGTGGCACCTCAGTGTTCTTCTCCATCTCTCTATTCGCAAGACAAAAGATTAGTTTCTCCATTACAGGAGCTTTCACGGCAACCCGCATTAATTTAGCAGGGCATAGCTACCCCATGGAGCTGCTTCAGAAGAAGTACAGACACCTGATTGGCCTGCCAATAAGGTCATTCAAGAATGTCAGACTATTACTGCTGATTGGGAGTGACCATCCACACCTCATAACTCCTATTGAACCTGTTAGGTTAGGCTCACCAGGTGGGCCAACAGCTATCTGTACCCAACTAGGATGGACACTCCAAGGCCCTGAAAAGCTGGTCCGTCAGCTCATCTAGCCACAACAGTGTCTCATGACCTCCGTGGCCCCTCAGGTTAAGGACCTGATAAAACACAGAGAGATTATGGCAGCTAGACACCATTCCATTTAGAAGCGAGAAGTTGTTAGTGACCCACTCCAAGCAGGATCATGAAGCCATCAGCATCCTTGAATCCAGGACCACCCGTGTATAAGGGAATGGTATACTTCGATACGCAACTCCAGTGCTCCGGCGGAAGAACATGCCCCGCCTCCAAGCACACAGGGAAGCTGTTATGCCAAGCCTGAGAACAGGAACAGCAGTTTCACCATGCTGAGCCTTGAGGGGCCCCCCAAGGCTGTATGCTCAGTCCTCTGCTATGCATGCTGATGACCCACGACTGTGCAACACCAGCTCCAATGCCAAGAAAGTCCCGTAGCGTCTCTATTTCATGTGGAGACTGAGGAGAGTGCACCCCCTCCCCCAATCCTCACCATGTTCTAAAGAGGGACTATAGTGAGTACCTTGTGAGTCGCATCACGGCCTGGTATGGGAATTGCTCCGTTTTGGACCCTACAGAGGATGGTGAGGAGAGCGGAAAAGACCATCAGGGCTTCTCTCCCCTCTGTCGCAGACATTTACACATCACGCTGCATCCATACAGTCACCAGCATTGTGGACGACCCCACACACCCCTCCCAAAATATCTTCTCCTTCCATCCCTCTGACAAAATGTTCTGTAGAATACAGGCCTTCACTGCCAGGATGGGAAACAGTTTCTTGCCTCAGGCTGTCAGACACTTCAATCAGAACTGAATCACAAACTGCATTTCATTTACCATTTATTATATACTGCAGACTCTGTCATGCTGCAACTATTGTTTGCACTTTCATTTATTTACTATTTATTGCTGTCTTGCTGCTAAAATTCAGTATATGTCATAATACTTTATTTGCAGTAATATTTATTCAATTATTTTAAATCAGCAGAGTCTCTACTTTGCTGACTACACAGTATGTTGTTTTGTCCTGCTAGTTCTTTATTTAGATTTTGAATCCTCCTTGTAGATCGTAGACTATTAATAAACAATTAATTAGTACAGTGAGTCAGGAATGCATTATAAGTTAACAATGACATTTACCCACTTAAACACTGGCTAATAACTCAATTTCACCAGCCACATAAAGAAGGGGATCAGGCAAGAAAGCCAGTTCAACAGATTTGAAACGCTCATATTTAAAAAAAAATACCATTGTGTAGATATGCAGTGGGCAGTACCTACCAAAAGTGGTCCAAGGAAGGCCAACCAGTGAACCAGCGATGGGGTCATGGGCACCAAGGCTGCTTTTTGTGAGTGGGGAGCAAAGACTAACCCGTCTGGTCAAATCCCACAGGAGAGTTACTGTAGCAGAAATTCCTGGAAAAGTTAATGCTGGCTATTATACAAAGGTGTCAACACAGTGAATCACAGCTTGCCGCTTATGGGGCTGTTCATCTTCATCTCCATTCGACCAAGTAGGGTGGCTGGGAGATGTCCACAAGCTCTATGTGAACTATATGCAGACTCTCATCCCTGAAGCTACATACTCAGGGCTGAATCACTCAAGTTACCTCAGCATGATGGAGGGGTTTTGTGCTAATATGTAGTAGAGGACACTTGTTTCAGAGCCTTGGTGGACACCAGGTCCTCCATCACCCTTATTCAACTAGGCTTCCTCCTAGGCTTTACTGACAGGCTGATCCCACCAGGGTGGGAAATCCAGCTCGCGTCCGTCACTGACGTGTGTGCCGATGAAGGGGAGGAGGTGGCCTATAGAACAATAGATCTGGACAGTTGACATCTGCAGTCCGTGCATCATCAGCAGGGACTTGCTGTTCTGTCTGTAATCCATCTTTTCAAAACGTCAATTGTCGGAAGTATTAAAGTTTTTTAAATTAGGTTAAATGGGCAAAAAACTAAAGCATGTCACCTTTCTTTGTTTTACCTGCATGGGGGGGCGTGTAGTGCCGCCCTCACCTGAAGGTTTCTATTCCCATTCTAAATAGCCGTATTTTGATGGACAGCACAACAGTAAAACGCGATCCAAAAACATCCCCATCAGCGCCATAAAAGGAAGGGGGGGGGGCGATGTGGCCAGGTGTGAATGGCTCATTCATACACATGAAAGTTGCTATATATTCAATGGAAGGAGCCCAGAAAGTTAGGTTTTTCTTATTTATTTATCAAACTGAATGTTGCAACTACACCATTTAGTCATCTTCATGTAGCCAAGGCTTTGGTGATCAGATATCTGGGATCAAAACAAACTTCCACCACTGCTTACTATGTACTTTTATAATATTTCTGCAAGTGTTCCAAACTGCATTTTGCAATGTTTATACTTTTATGAAATTACAAACTTCACATAAATCTAAATTTATTTACCATGAATTATGTTTATGATATTTGAAGAAATGTGTGATCATGCCCCAGTCAGTGAAAGTGTGTTTCCTACCCCTAGACCCCAGAGGGTTAAGACAGAATGAAGATGTTACAGAAAGATGTTTCACACGGCCGGTTCAGTGTCTATATCTGTCTCTCCCCCCACTCAGGGAAGCAGGACTTTTATCTATAGTCTTCATACAGACTCCTGGAGCCAGGAGATCAGACAGCCTTGGTGAGAGTAAGTTGTATGAGATAGACAAATAACATGATGAGCAAATAGCAAGGACAGAAAGAAATATAAAAATAAGAAATATGAAAGTTATAAATGAAAAATAAATAACTACAAATTAACTAGGGAAATCCCTCACAGTTGAGGATGTTATTGGACAGTCATTTGCACATCTTCATGGCCAGAGATGAAGAGTGCAGACTAATCACATTTGTCCAACACCATATTGACACTGAAAACACCCAGCCCATCTGCCTGCAATTCCACCAGCTGACCCTCGCTAAGCATCAGGCGATCAAACAGAAAATCCAGGTGCAGTGGTAGTCACAGAGCCTTCTGACAGTCCCTTGGCCACTCAGAAGAATTATGGGTTGTGGCACTTCTGCATGAACTAGTGGTGCTTGACCCAAAGGACTCATACCTGTTGCCTCGGCATCAGCACGAGTCCTAATACCATTCAGCCTGTAACATGCCCTACTCACGTTTGAGAGGCAACTGCAGGGAATCCTGGCCCACATCTGTATGTAACTGAGCTTCTCTTATGGCACTGTTCCACCACACCAAGTATTGTACTTTTGATACTTTACCTTTTGCATTGACTTCCAGTCGAGTACCAGTACCAAAAGTACCAAACCAGCTGGGGTACTTCTTTTCGGTACTTTGCTATTTTGGGGTGGGGCGCTTTCTTTGTAACTGCCACTGAAACACAATACAAACATTGCCGCATATAGCATGCTGTCCCGGCGATGTTATTAAATATTGGTGTATTTATAAAGCAAAAAGGAGTTTATAAATTTGGTGTGCGTTAAAACAGCAAGGATGAAAATGATTGCGATTGTCTCGGAGAACGTATGCAGCGCTGATGCAGAAGCAGTTGGGGTAAACTTTACACTGATTTTTAGACATACATTACATAATCTGTAAAATTAATAATTAAAATTGCAAAGTTAGCCAAGGTTTTTTTTTCTATGACAGAGTAAAAATGTTCTACCGAAACAAACTCCCTGCGCTATTACACCCGCAAGTAAGAAAAAGCCTAATCAATCTAGTTTTCTAGTAATGTGAAAATTACATGTGCGTAACATGCGATGTTGGGATTAATATCGCACAACAACCAGCCCAAATAATATACTATAGCCATTTTTCGAATTCAGTACAAAATACCCCGCCTCACATTGTGTCATTTGGCGCCTGTACCCGTTTTTATGGCAGCGGAAAAATAACACTTTGAAGTACCGTACTTTTGGTATTTTCTCGAAGTAACAAAAGTAAGGTACCTGGTGCAGTGGAAAAGCCTTCTGTCATGACCGGTTGTGTGGCGTTGCGGGAGCGAGGAGCAGGGAAGAATTTCCGGAGCCAGGAATCCAAAAGGTAGGGTTTTATTGATGGGAAAGCAGGGCAGACGAGAACTAACTCCACAAAGGGTTACAAACATCAGTGACAGATCTAACAAGACAGACTGAACGTGGACTTAAACACAGAACATAACATCAGAATGCACGCAGGACAGCTGGTACGTTGGGACTACACACGCGGGTAACGAGGTGGGTGTGGCACATGAGAGGGCTGGTCGGAGGGACGTGACACCTCCTTAGTGCAACAGGTATGACATTTTCATTATCATTTTTAATCCTTTAAATGTTTCCATTTTCACCCAAGCCCCTATCATATTTAATTTTCTTGCCTGTATATTTTACCCTCATGCAATGAAACGATTTTGTTACAACTTCTCAAAATAATAATAGACAATTAATAATTACAGTATTGATTTCCATATTATAACTATCCAAAACCTCACGACGACATGGGGAGAACATGCAAACTCCGCGCACATGTGACCCAGGCGGAGACTCGAACCCGGGTCCCAGGGGTGTGAGGCAACAGTGCTAACCACTGCACCACCATGCCGCCCTCATATTATAACTAGTTCCTACAAAATAAACTTGACATTAGATATATATACTGGGGAGTGTCATGATAAATTTGATTTTTTTTTTATTTTGTTGTACCTGGCTCCATGAATTAAAATTTAATATCAAGTTTTGTATACCTTCCCAAATTATTCTAAATTTGTAGTTTAACTATAGTAATAATAATGTTTTCATTTCTTTTTCTGTCAACATCGACACGCAGCATGAATACTCTGCTGTAAAGTACACATGTAGTTCATGAAAAATAAGAACTGAAATGATATTATGTTGAATTTTGAGACGTGTATTTGTTTTCTGATAGAGCCAAAGGCCACTGCCTTTTATGGGGGTATTTTTTTGCTTTTAGAATAACTTGCCAGCATATTTTGTGCAGATTTTATTTACGTGTTTTTATTTGCATATGAGTTACACAAAAAGAAAATAAAAATTATATAAATCCAAAGAAAAGCACTTGTGTCCAGTGTTTCATCCAGATTCAAGGCCAGTATGATAAAACCTCCAGCTGAGCTTCCATTCAGGTGGCTCCCTGTTCCAGATTGGTAATTGAAGGATGGATGGATGAATAAATGGATGTACTCTTTTCTGTACATGCTGCAGCAGTGCTTTAGCAATGCAATATAAGCTTAAGCAATAAAATAAAACCCAAATTTCATGATATGCTCTCCCAAAGATATTTGAATACAGGTAAACGTAAAATATTTTCATTATCAGATAAGAATGAAATGCTTGTTAAATGTTATTCGGCGGCTGGTGGAGCATCAGGACTTCCTCCTGCAGTCTCATTGTTTCCAGTCTCCTGCATCATCTGGCTGTATTTGCTTTTGAAGAATCCAGCCTGAGAGAGAAGAGATAATGTGGTTATATTCACATAAGAGAGGAGGCTAATCAGTCATAGTCTGACTAGTGCATAAAAACACAGTATCCCCCCTATATCCCCAGTTTCAGTTATCAGTGTTCCATGGTCCAAATATAAATACGTATATTCATGTATAGCAAATTGTGTAACATATTTTTACGTTCTTCCTTCATCCTTTGATGGGTATATAAAGCATGATTTTCATTGCTCTGCCACCTTGTAATACATGATTTTTATTCATTGCTGAAGCATTACTTGGAAATTAGGCTAAAATGTCAAATTCTCTTTGAGAGCCCATAGTATTGTACAGTATTCATCCATCCATCCATTCATTTTCCAAACCACTTATCCTTACTGGGTCGCAGGGGGTCCGGAGCCTATCCCGGAAGCTATGGGCACGACGCAGGGAACAACCCAGGATGGGGGGCCAGCCCATTGCAGGGCACACTCGCACACCATTCACTCACACATGCACTCCT
>JAODJX010000097.1:32896380-32907514 GCA_026776945.1 Isichthys henryi | reverse complement strand
CATGCTGGCTATCCCGCAAAATATTATTGGAGTCCAGGTAATCTACCATTTTCTCTTTGATTATGGCCTCCATAACTAAAATTGAATTGAATTGAATAAATGATTTGATTGCCCCAAAACTGAAGCAGTATTGCTTCAGAGTGTTATGCGTGGTATGCAAATGTTTAGTGTTTCTGCTTTAAAATAAATGTTGCCCTGATATATGTTGTGGCTGGGGATATGGTGGGGTAGAAAAGAACCCCAGTAGTGCTTCTTGACACACCATAGTGGAATGAACTGGTGGCTAAGGATGCTCAGCCCTGTGCCGTCTGGGCCTTCCTGAGGAGTTTGTTCAGGCCTGAACTCATGCTGCTTCCCCAGCAGACCACAGAGTAGAGAAGTACACTGGTCACTATGGACTAATGAACCATCTTCAGTAGCTTTTTACACATATCAAAAGACCTGAGCCTCCACAGAAAGTAGAGTCTGCTCTGGCTGAAGTTGATTCAGAGTTGGTCTGAAGTCCTTACGGGAACTATAGCACCATTTTTTTTAGATATATTTGATGATTATATTGTAACAGAACTAATGCAAGATTTGAGGTTAGCATATTTGCGCGTGTGATATATAATTTATTAGATAAACCTGTTTAATTTGTTAAAACTGTCATTCCCTCTAAATTGAAGGAATATAAAAATATGTTCAGTGCAATCAAATGCTACTGTTCTGTACAAACATGACAAAAAAACTAAATGAAATTCTTTTACAGTGCATATGTGAGTAAATTCCGTCTATTACAAGAGTGTTGGAGTTGTGTAAAATGTCGTCTCCATGCAGATGTGTTGAAAGAGGAAATACTGCTATGGCAAGAGGAAGCCAGCTATATTGGTGAAAGAAAAAAACAGGCTAAAATATCTAGGCAAAAATCACCCACAACCTGGAGATATGACCTTTTGAAACTGAAAATAGACAGTATGCTATCTATAAATTTGAAAATATCCTCAACACCAAAACACCAATAGAAGCTAGCATTGTGGAACTTTTGACTTTTCACAGACACTGTTGTTTCAACACTGAAAAGGGCAATGACAAAGCACCTGGAAATGATTACGATGTCTAAGGGCTCTAATGAAATGACTTCTTTATCCCATATTTTTCTGCATTTTACTTTGAAAAGAACACAGGAGTGCATTGTGAAAGAAAATATAAGTTATGAAAGTTGCCACAGGGCGGCATGGTGGTGCAGTGGTTAGCACTGTTGCCTCACACCTCTGGGGCCCAGGTTCAAGTCTCCGCCTGGGTCACGTGTATGTGGAGTTTGCATGTTCTCCCCATGTCGTCGTGGGGTTTCCTCTGGGTACTCCGATTTTCCCCCACAGACCAAAAACATGCTGAGGCTAATTGGAGTTGCTAAATTGCCCGTAGGTGTGCATGTGTGCATGTGTGCGTGACTGGTGTGTGAGTGTGCCCTGCGATGGGCTGGCCCCCCATCCTGGGTTGTTCCCTGCCTCATACCCATTGCTTCCAAGATAGGCTCCGGACCCCCCACGACCCAGCAGGATAAGCAGTTTGGAAAATGGATGGATGGATGGAAAGTTGCCACTATGAGGACTGTAAATTAATATAAATTGACTAAACCTTGCTTCAAAAAAGGAGTTTCATACATCATCACAATTACATATGTATACACCAATTTTCAACGGTAGTCTAAATAATGGTAAAACTAAATGACATAGATGTCCAATAAAGTGTGCTGTAAGGAATAGATTATGGTGGACAATGCGCACCATTTAATTTTCAGAGAATGTTTTTTCATATGTATTTGGTTACCATTGTAAATTGGTAGCTGCATGAAAATTTGAGCCTATTCAAAATTATTTTATTTTTATTTAATTTTTGTTAGTTTTACCCCTCAAAAGTAGATAGTGAAATATCTACTTATGTCAGGGGTGCCCAACTCCAGTCCTGGGGGGCCGGAGCCCTGTGTAGCTTAATTCTTTCCCCGTTCCAATATAAATGATTCAGCTCAAGAGCCGTGTGGTAATTAGCACAAGGAGTTGCGCACTTGTGACAGATGTTTCCAAGTATCAGTGATACCAAGATGAAAGAAGGTATCTTTATTGGTCCACAGATCCATGAAGTGATGAGGGACAGTCATTTCGATGGCCTGCTGCAGGGTGTCGAACTTGTCACATGGATCACCTACAAGAATGTCGTTTCTAACTTTCTGGGTAACATCGAACAGGTTGAAAGTCTGCTCCAGGCATACAAATCAATGAACTGCAACATGTCACTGAAATTGCACTTTCTCCATTCTCACTTGGATTTCTTCCCAGCCAACCTTGGCGCAGTCAGTGACGAACATGGAGAAAGGTTTCACCAAGAAATGGAGAAACATGGAGAAACGTTACCAGGGAAAGTGGAGTCTGTCTATGCTGAGGGACTATTGTTAGACACTGATACATGACGCCCCGAGCAGTGACTACAAGCGAAAATCTGCATCAAAACATTTCTAATCTTCTCTTGCGTTGCTTACGTTGCAATATCATAGGATAGGCCTATGCCATTGAAGACATTATAATGTTAAATACATAATTGCAGTTTTCTTTAAAACCCTACCTGATTCAAAAATTTTAAATACATATTTGTGTTCAGCACGTTAAAATCTATTGGTTTTACCCAAAATTATGGAAGAATTCCTTAAAATTTGTTGGCTAGTGTTATTGCTGACTGACACAGTAAATTACCATTAAAGTAATATCGGGACAACTGTTGTATTTAGAAATAATATTACAGAGTTTGTCAGTTTTTGCACACAACCTGCCGTGAGAGTCAGACCAATCACCTCTGAAACCACTATAGTTCAAACTTCACTGGTTCTAACTAACGTGGTTCCAACAACCTTGGTACGATGGTTTTGGGAAACAGTCATTCTTCGGATGTTAGTCTGAACTAACATAGTACGATGCATCGTTAATGCCAACTTTCATTTGAATTTAATTGCTGTGTTCTCCAAATGTGTCATTAATGTTGCTGCCAGGTTAATCTCTCTCTTGTTTCACTTCCCCTCTAGGTCTTTCAAACATCTCTTTTTTGCTTAATTTTTCTTCTTTTGGGTACAGTGTGTAGCTCTGTGGGTCTGGCCTTGGCACATCTGCAGGTTCTTGAGCAAGGCCCTTAACTCCCCAGCTCTGTGGGCACTGCTATGGGTAGCTGCCTTTCATGGCCAACTTGCTCTCACCTGCAGAGAACAAGTTGGGGGAGGCGTAAAAAGAATTTAACTGGAACCATGCAGTTACAGATGCAAGTGGGAGTGACCCATCTGGAGAACATCTGGCCTTAGGACACCCGTGGCTACGATTTCACAATTCCTAGGATGACTGAGCCACAGGGAAGCTTCCTTCTTAGTTCAGAAGATGAAGTCCTACATCCCACATCTAGGAGGCCCTGGTACAAGATATTATCTGTCTGTCAACCTCTCTGATCTCATCTGGTATCTTTTTTGTGAAAGAGGTCTCTAGCCATGCATTGACTACCATGTGCCAAATGCCATTGCTGGCAAGCATCGGGAGCCCCTCCCTCTGATCCCATCAGCACTGGAACAGCTGCACAATGCTTGACTGTTGGATGTATGCAGTGTCTTCGATCTCATCTGGATCCGAGAAGGTGATGAGTGGAAGAGCACCTTATCACCTATCATGTCCTCAAGACAATATGAGTATCTCATTATGCCCCATGGTTTAGCCATCAGTCCCTCCATATTCCAGGGATTCATGAACCAGGTCCTGGCAGATATGCTAAATTGAATTGTTACAGTGTATATCGATGACATATGCATTTATACCTCCTCACTTGTTTGTGAATGGTGAAAAATGTAAATTTCGCCGGACAAAGCAAAATTTCCTGGGCTACCTGATACAGCCAGGGAAGGTGGGGAGGGGCGACATGCACACCATGAGGGGAGCTCCAGCATTTCCTGGGTTTCACTAGCTTCTATTGATGGTTTATCAGAGGATGATATATGGTTTTCAGTACACCTCCCCTCTCACCTCACTGCTGTATGGGGGCCAGACTAAGTTGGTCTGGAACACGGCGGCAGAAATGGCTTTCCGCCATCTGAAGGATCTCTTTTGTTCAGTTGTCACCCTAATGTAACCCAACCCAAACCTGCCGTTTGGCTTTGAGGTTGACACATCCAAGACAGGGGTTGGGGCTGTTCTTTCCCAGTGCCAGGAGAGAAGTGGGACATTGCACACATGTGCCTATTTCTCTAAAAAAACTGAGTCCAACAAAAGACCAATATTGCTGCTGTGGTCCCTCCTTCCATCCCAGCCAATGAGTGTGGTTATACATCAGGCACTGCGTCTCCCTGTCTACCGCAAAGTGGCTCCACAGTACATTGGCCCTTAATGTACTATACAAGGTGTAACATCCATGTGCTTGGTGTCTTATGAAAGGAGTTTGTTGGTTGAGTCTGTAACTGAAAACTACGTTAATAATGACTAAAGAAAATACCCAACAATTCAGGATTCATTCCAAGTTATTCTGTTTGGTTAAAACATAGGACAGCTAAATAATGTAAAGTATCCAAACCTAAGTATAAGTATTTAAATATTAAAGCAGTAATTACTAAGCCACTCCTAATAAGTATTGGCAGTACAACATTAGGACTAGTATTCACCATTCTAGCAGTACACCATTCTAACATACTACATTAGTAAACTGGAGTTATATATATATATATTGTGCCACAGAAACACACAGACCCCCTTCTCCCCTCCAGTGCAAGGTAAATGCATGCTGAAAAGGCAAACCTGATTGTCTTCTAATCCAATGTTTGTCTTTTGTGTCAAGGGGTTAATACGGTATTTGTCTCACATAAGTTATGCTTTTGTGCCTTGTGCAGTCAGCTAATTAGTAATGATGGGACAACCAAGCAGGCATGCAAAACAGCTCGCTCACAAAAACCTTATAAATTTACCCATGTGCTATCATTACAATTAGCAAATTTCATTTACGTTCATTCACTATTAACAAGAACAGCTGCATGGGGCTCTTCTTCTTTCATGACACCCCGGGCATTATGTGAAGCAGGAAATGTTCAGCTGAAATAAGCTACTCAAAGAGAAATTAAAGTATTTGCATGTAACATGACAAGAAGAGTCAGCATGACTGGTCAAACAAACTAGCTCAAAAAAGCAGACTGTTATGGTTTGAAGTATCTTTTGCATATTATTATAATTTATATAAATAAATAAAGGTAAACATATTACACTAGCAGATTCATGCTACATGGTTATATGAATTCTTCACTTTAATAATTTACTTTGTCACAGCGGGGCAGAAAAAGCAACTAGATTAAGAAGTGACTACGGTTCAAAAATATAAAAAAGGAACTATATGTGTATAATGTCTGTATTTAGTCTGACCTTCTATATAGTGCTAACAGCCAAATATAGAGAGGAAGAGTAAAGGTCACTCATAAAGTCACGAGAAAGAACAGTATGATAGTGGAAGGGAAAGAGAAATTAGACAGCCATGGGGGGGTCTGATGCTTACAGTTTAATACTGGATACTGTCCCAGACCAAAATGTGGAAAATGCAATGGCCAGAGCAGTGTTTCCATACTTTATATGTAATTAAAGTTTAACATAGTTAACAGAAACAATAGTAATATCACAATACACAGATAAACTAATCTAAAATCTTCATTCAGTTGCTTAGTAGGTTGTGTAGTGGAGATATCAGGATAGAAAAACAGGATTCGTAGAATAAAAAATGGGGGCCATTTAAAACCATCAAACCTCATTAATGAAAAGCCTCAGACAAGTAGCAAAGTGCCCAGCTGGTATAATCATCCATTACCATGTAGCCCAGTGGTTTTGGGGTTTGTTTCAGCGTCTGGAAGGTCACAGGTTTGAATCCTGTGATATGCAGAGTAATTATGTCATTATTAACCACAACTGATCTGAAATGCTGGATGCTTTCTCAACCTGCACTCTATCTTAAACTTACTCTACCTAGTTACTCCATGTGTGTCTGCTTCTCTCAAGATAAAAGTGCCGCTTCTCCAAATTCAGGATCGTCCTATTGTGCATAGTACCCTGCGTTACTCCATGGTCAGCAAAGAAACTCTTAATGTGCCCAATCCCCTCCCATTCATCTGTGTCTACAGGACCAGAATGCCTCATGCTTATCCCTTCCTCACCCCTGAGCAGAAGAAGGAGCTCAGCGACGTTGCCCAAAGCATTGTTGCTCCAGGCAAAGGCATTCTTGCAGCTGATGAATCTACAGGTAAACAAAGAACTACTGCTCAGTCTTGTGAAATCGGTCTCTGTGTCCGGGTAACGCAATTCCCCTAAGATGATGCTTAAATGATTGTGCCTCTTGCTCCTTCCCTTCCACCAGGCAGTGTTGCCAAGCGCTTTCAGAGCATTAATGTCGAGAACACTGAGGAGAACAGGAGGCAGTACAGGCAGCTGCTTTTCACTGCAGATGACCGCGTGAAGCCCTGCATTGGTGGTGTCATCTTCTTCCACGAGACCGTCTACCAGAAGGATGACAGTGGGAAGCACTTTCCCCAGCTCATCAAGGAGAAGGGCATAGTGGTTGGCATAAAGGTTGACACGGGTGTGGTTCCCCTGGCAGGAACTAATGGAGAGACCACCACCCAGGGTATGAACTTTAAAACCATGCTTCCACTTATTTTTATTACTTACCATCTGTTTGAAAAACCCACAGGACATGGCAGAATCACATGATTTTACTGGGACCCTCCAGAGGAAATGGGCAAGCAACCCAAGAGTATTGAAAGTCACTGCTTTGTTCACTAATTTAACCATGCAAGAAGCACAAGTGTAAACCAATTGACTTTCTCAATAACGCAAGGCAAACTTGCTTTATACTTAATAGAGGGAAGTACAGTAAGTAGAGGAGCCTGTCCCGCAACATCCACACCCTCCCCATGCTTCATAACCCACTTTCCTCATCATGCACAAATCATCTTTTTGCCCTTTTTCTCTGCCTCTTCCTGTTAGGATTGGACGGGTTGTATGAACGTTGTGCTCAGTATAAGAAAGATGGTGCTGATTTTGCCAAGTGGCGCTGCGTGCTGAAGATCTCTCCCACCACCCCTTCTCACTTGGCTATCATGGACAATGCCAACGTCCTGGCGCGATATGCCAGCATTTGTCAAATGGTGAGGGCTGATTGGTGCTCTCAAAATCAGCATTCGGCAACATAGAGTTGCATACACACACATGCACACGTTGGAATAACAATGATATACAGGCCCAGGTTACGAATGAGATCAGTTCCTTAGATCTGTCTTTAAGTTGAATTTGTAGGTATGTCAGAAAAATAATAATACAGTAATAATAATCATGATTATACACCAATAATAAAAAGTAACTTCATGGCTCCATTCATTAATACAAACCATTGTGTTTACCCTGAATTTTTAATAGAGCTGTGGAGGCTTTAAAGAAGCCTGTTCATAAGTGTGAGCTGCTTATAATTCAGACATTCTTAACCCGGGGACTGTCTGTATAAATATGCTTCTTACTGTTACAGAGATTATAGCTTATCATGCAGTATGTCTGAGAAAGAACAGTTGCCATTGTGATCATTTTGATATTGATTTAGTAATTTATGAAAAATATTTCAGCATGGCATCGTGCCTATTGTGGAGCCTGAAATTCTCCCTGATGGAGATCATGACCTGAAGCGCTGTCAGTACATCACTGAGAAAGTCCTGGCTGCTGTCTACAAGGCTCTGTCTGACCATCACGTCTACCTAGAGGGGACCTTGCTGAAACCCAACATGGTGACAGCTGGCCACTCTTGCTCACACAAATATTCACCCCAGGAGATCGCCATGGCTACTGTCACTGCCTTGCGTAGCACTGTACCGCCTGCAGTTCCTGGTGAGACGCATATACTGCACCCACGTACTGGATTGTATGTGATCCGGGGGTGGGGGTGGGGGTAGGATTTCCCCTGGGTAAAATTTGCTAAGCGTATAAAATAATTCAAGGCCCCTTATAAAGTGTCAGGATCCCAGAATCTGCCAGGGTATCCATGCCCTACATTGCCCCTGGTTCCACCTATACTCTTGCGCCACCAGCAGACACAGACCTACATGTGTCACCAGAAGATTGCTGATTTCATACAAGATTCTGGACTTTCCATAAGTGCCTCAGCTAGAACAATTAAAATATACAGTGTAAATGGATAAAATTGCCATGCATTATACAGAAGCATTGCCTTCACAATTATTTTTAGGTTTTACAGCTATATTGCAGTGCTAGTAATAGATACCTCCAGCTTCCAAACACCCACCATCTTTGCCCTTCCCTGCTCAGGTATCACATTCCTGTCTGGAGGCCAAAGTGAAGAGGAAGCCACCATCAACCTGAATGCCATAAACCACTGTCCACTGCACAAGCCCTGGGCGCTGACCTTCTCCTTTGGCCGAGCCCTGCAAGCCTCAGCACTCAAGGCATGGGCTGGCAAGAAGGAGAATGGCAAGGCCTGCCAAGAAGAGTACATCAAGAGAGCCCTGGTTAGCTTGATGCTGCACGAGTCTCTGTGTCAAGAGCACAAAATACCCCAAAAAGAAATGACTGAGTTTTGTAATCAAACTGTCTCCTTCTTCTTTTTACAGAGCAACAACCAGGCCACTTTGGGGAAATACGTTTCTTCTGGAGACAAGGGAACTGCCTCCGGAGAATCCTTGTTTGTGGCCAACCATGCCTATTAAATACCATCTCACTCATGCCCACACTGTGCTGCTTGCATCTTCACAGAAATGGTCAGCTATAGCCCCATGTTTTCACTCATTGATGTTTTTTTTTAATACTTCTCTACTTTTTCTACACTTTTGGTGCCAATGTCTCTGTGTCTCAGAAGTGTTGCGACACCTACTCCCTGTTCTGGATTTGCCAACTGCAGTTTCCTCCTTTACTCTTTCAGTTCAAGAAACGTTTCCTAATTGGATACAAGTCTAGTGGTGTGGTAAATATAGCGGAAAAAAACGTGCCTGTAACCCTTTCCTTTAATCAAGAAAAAATGGAGTCACATTCAGTAAGTACAGTCAACTAGACATTATTGTCATACTATCCTGATGCAAGTAATCAGTGGTATGAGATAACATTCCCTCAGGAGCACTGCGATACACACAGACAGCAAGTGACAAAAGGAGAGATTCACGGTCATGTGAGTATGTAGTCAATGGAAACAATGCAGCGTGATAAGACTGACAATAAATAGTAAAGTGTCCAGTTGCAGGGGGGATTGTATTTACCCTCCATAAATGTGACTGCAACACAGCGTTGCACCTAGCAGAAGCCCAGTGCAAGAACGTCCATAAGAGTACATGGTCATGGCAAGTAGAAGACACAAGGCCGGGGAACATGTGAAATAAATGTATCAGTACTTCTAGTCTTACTTGGTTAATAGTGATGCATAGTCTCTGATGGGGATGGGGGATGGAAGCTCAGGAGTGCTGTTCTTCATGTCATACCGCAGGAGAAAGAAGTGGTAGGGGGTTTGAGGAAGGCCTAGAGCAGTAGCTGTAACAGGAAATCTCTCAGGGCAGCACCAAGTCCTAAATAATCCCCATAGCACCTGCAACATTAAATCACCGGTGTCACTTAATGCTACAGCTTGATATTGCATGTTTTTATACTGGGGAAATAAGATGGAGTGTCTGCAGAAAACCCACCTAAACAGGATCAAGAACATTTGGTAACGCTTTACATGGCCTGTACCTTCACGGTGCCTTTATAATGCATTCACAGAATATTCAGTGCACCTCCTTAATGCATTCATAGAAAATTCATAAGTGTGTAAATATTCCTTAACATCCTAACAGACCTTAACGTCTTTAATGCACATTAATAACGTTAATAACGGCACACACTTTTTAGTTTTATATGTATTCTCCTATGAACTTACAGTAAATGTGGGATTTAAGTGCATTTAGGCTAAATGTGTGCTTTGGGTGAAGAAACATGAATATGTGGGCATGTAAATGAGCCGTAAGTGAATTTTTCACTTTGTGCTCTAAGGGACTGTATTAAGTCACATGTCTCTGCATAGCCAAACTCGATACTGCAATTTTCAGAAAGCTAAACACGTAACAAAACAAAACTTTCTAACATTTCATACATTTAGAAACAAATGTTTCAACCCAAAACGTATATAACAGTATACAGAAATATACAGGGAAGCCTAAAAGTAGCCTGTATAAGTATAATAATAAATTGTTGTGTGGGGCTACCATCCCAGAGGGACGAGGAGGCCGCTAAGGTGACAACAGAAGATGGCGATGTGGGCGCTGACAGGACGCTAGGAGATGACAAGGCAGGAGCTGATGGGACAGTGTTTTAGCACAATATACAAGTTTGTTGCCATTAGGCAGAATTCAAGTGACATCTGCCAGCACACTTAGTAGGTGAATCAATTAGGCTAAATGACTGATTGGTTTGAAATGATTCTTTCAATTAAAATGTAGGTAAAAATAATTTATAATCATATAATTAAATATTGCCTCTATCATGACCTGATCGTATGATCCTCTTGTGTGCCACGCCCCCTCGTTAACCACGTGTGCAATCCCGATTGTAACCAGCTATTTGTCATTTCCATTGAGTCCTGTGTATATTAGTCCGCGTCTGAGTTCATTTTCCAGGTCTGTCACCGAAGTGTACTGAAGTGTGTCCCGCGTTGTTCCTCCTTCCTGAAGTGATATGAGACCCATTTGTCCCATATTTTTTAATACACATACATATACTCCTGGGTAAAAAAATGGATCAAACCCAAAATTTCAAAATGTTAATCTTGTGACATTGTGTAGTAACATTACATTATGCAAAATCTTGACAAAAACCATAATACATTTTCATAAGATAAAATTAGGGAAATTTTAAGGTGTGTGTTTCCCAACGGCTTTGCGTTATTAAATAGTTAGTTATCTGAATGATGATGATAATAGTAATAATAATACGTTAATTGTGCAGTACAAAATTATAATGTAGGCTATAAATGTTACATTTAGTTGAGTTATTACATCGTGTGTGTGATGCCCTGCTCGTCCGATCCTCTCGTGTGCCACGCCCCTAATTACCCACGTGTGATTCCCTGATTGTCTCCA
>JAODJX010000097.1:32814551-32824715 GCA_026776945.1 Isichthys henryi | reverse complement strand
TTTTGATCCCAGATATCTGATCACCAAAGTCTTGGTTACATGAAGATGACTAAATGGTGTAGTTGCAACATTCAGTTGGATAAATAAATAAGAAAAACCGAACTCATGTCACAATTTCTGGGCTCCTTCCATTGAACATGTAGGGATTTTCATGTGTATGCATGAGCCAATCACACCTGGGCACCCTAAGAATAAGCTGTGAGTGCTTGTTTCTGCCAAGCTCATGCCCAGCCCAATGATATGCCACTCTAACGTATTTCCTCTGCTGTCAGAATCCAGAGCAGTCCCCCGACGACGACGAGGAGGAGAAGGACGAGTGGCCTTCAGGTGAGCTGATGTTCTATTTCTGTGAATATTACACAGGTGCTGAATTTCTCCCCATCCCTTAGTGCCCTAATTGCCTTTTGTATTGCAATGGTTGTACAGTGTAGTGCACTAGGGGTTTTCCATAACACATTCTGAAAACTGGCAGGAAAGTGACGTGTTGCCTGAAATCCGGCAGTATATCATTACAAATATTGCGGAGTAAATGTATTCATTAAATTCCCAAGCCTCTAATTAGAGAGAACATGATACTTTTGTCCGGTCCTATACCGATATTAAACTCAAGTATCCAATTTTTTTTCCCTCCCTTTATCAACTACTAAGCCTTAAATGAGATTTGTACCAATACTTTTTAATTAACATGGCAGATTGGTAACTGTCTGCATTTAGTGTTGTGCAGCATTACTTGAGTAGGAAAATATAATGGTCATGTTGCTCAAACAAAAGGTCTGCCAGTACAGTATGGGAGCACATCCACAGCCAACATGATTTACACCAAGTCTACTGCTTGGTTTCATTCAGTAACACCGAAAAGGATCAGAAAAATTGCTTAAAGTGCAAATTCTGCAATTTCTTGCCAAATATAATAAGAAATCAATCAAAAATATCACTCTATACTCCAGCTAACAATTTCTAGTAAAAAAATTGCTCAAGTCTCCAGTATAAAATATGTAATGGGCCTCAACTTTTAAGTAGTAATTAATTAATTAAAATTTAGAAAGAATACAAGACATCTAGTTTGTTCAAATTTTACTGTGTTCAGACTTGAGAAATCAGCACTGGCCTTACATACATTTGCACTTTGCAGTTTTGCTTTTTTCTCTCCTTTTAGCGTGAACCACACTGTTAGTGTGAAATTTATTGTAGTTGGTTTAGTTTTTATTTTATGTGAATTTAAATATTCTGTATTTATATTTAGTGTTAATGTAGGCCTGTTGTTCAAGCCATTCTTTAATGTCATCAGCCTTTGTGTTCTGCTCTTTTTTTTCTTAGAAGTCTAGGTTCAGGCACCAATTTAACTGGTTTTTGCACCAGTATCAGGAAAAAATCTAAATAACCAACCCTATATATAGTTGGAGATGTTGGTTATCCAAATGGATCTTTTGTTTTGCAGGTTCACGACGTTCTCTGTTTACGTTGGTTACGTGGGTCATAGTCATTGTTGAATTATTTCATAAATGCTCTCTAAAGGCTGCGATATGTGTACGACCCCAGTCACTTAATAATTTTTGAGGACCTTTCTTTTCCTGCTCTTGGTACCCAGGTTCGTCTTCAGAGAGTGAAGACGATGAGGACAAAGGAGAGAAGGCAGCAAAGAACAGAAGCTCATTCCTGAAGAAGAAACCCAGCAGTGAGCCCCTTCCCGACGCCAAGAAGTTCCTCAAGGGGGCTGTGGTAAGACCAGGGGTCACGGTTGGCAAGCGAGCTGCAACTGAGGGAAAATAACGTTTTCATTGAACGTTATATCTCTAACGCTTGCATGGTCTTTGGTCCATATGCTCTGTTTACCTTAGTATCACTTAATTTGTGTCCACACTTGGACAAGTGTCGCATTTTTCATCAGAACAAGGGTTCTCAGGAATCGAATTGACAGAAATAGCTTTCCTTAAATGTTTTAAAATGTATATGACTTTTGTCAGTCAAAACTTTATTGGATAAACTCTCTTAAGGAAATGCTATGTAACTGGGATGCATAAAGTTTAATTTCAACACCAGAGAAGTACGGGAATTAGTGCTAATGGATATGGGGCCATTGTGATGTTTCAGATCTATAGGTGATTTGGTCTGTATTTAAATAAACTTTGCAATAATTTGACACGAAGCAGACAGTAGGGGATGCTAGTTCATGTCATGATGCAGACAGAATAAAAGCGATTTAGTCATTTGAACTTTGGAGGTGAACCATGTGGAAACGAAAAACCTTTTTCATTTTCTTGATATGCTGTGAATTTTCAGGATGAAGATTCAGAGAGTGAAGATGAGGAAGATGATGAAGACTGGAGTTCAGACACGGCAGAAAGTGGCAGTGAGAGTGAAGATGACGAAGGAAAGAATGCCTCCCTCGCTGCGGTTTTCCTCAAAAAGTGAGTCTCCTTCGCTCCCATTCTTCCACTGTATATTTCTGTGACCCTGTATATTAATTTGCATGGTGGTTAGACTGTTACTGTCTCTGTCAAGCTTTTTCTCAATATCGTTTCCTTTGTGCCATTTTCCGTAAGTTTTTGGTCTCATTTTTTTTAAACCAAGCATTAGATCTTAAACTACTTGGATAAATGTAGAAATAAAAGAGAGCGTAAAAATAGCAGGTTATATTATTTCTACTTTAATCCAAGTTGTTTATCTCTCTTTCAGGACTCAGGAGCCTGAAAAACAAGCCTCTGGAAAGAAGAAAAGGAAGCCAAAGAAAATTGGGCTGCAGGATGAGGAGGGTGAAGAGGAGCCAGGTGATGAAGAAGAGAGTGGTTGGAAGAAGGTCAAAGGTGGCGTGCCCCTGGTCAAGGTAGCGTGGGGAGGGGCTGTATTTCTGCATTTGACTGTGATGCTGTTTTCTGTGTGCAGGCCTCCTGTCTACAGTGATTATATTCATCACAGCTGTTTTTTTTTTTTCCCCTTGTGCTTTATTTTTGGCAATAGCCAAGGATGTTTCCCAAGGGCACTGAGATCAACACTGCTGTTGTTGTCAAGAAGCTGAATGAGATCCTTCAGGCTCGGGGCAAGAAGGGAACTGATAGGTATGACCCCCTCCATCCTGTAATTGTTCGTCTGAAAATGAAACATCTGATTGCAGCTGCTTGTGCAGGTGAATGACTCCTGTTTGGGAGCCATGCACATCTGAAGACACACCTAAGCCAGTGCTTTGTTGCTGAAGCGACTCTACACTGATACTGACCTGCATCTGTTTCCTACCCACCCCCAGAGCTGCCCAGATTGAGCTCCTCCATGCTCTTGCTGGAATTGCCAATGAAAACAACTTAGGAGAGGGAATTCTGGTCAAGATCAAATTCAACATCATCGCCTCACTCTACGACTATAACCCCAACCTGGCTGCGTTTATGAAGGTAAGGCTCTGCAATGCTTCCATGGAGTATTAAATTTGGACCTTTTCAAGCAGTACTGGGGAAAATTCGACTTGAATATTGTGATTTGTGCTGTCTTTGTTATGACGTGCTGGATAAATCTATTTCTCTTCCTTTTTCAGCCTGAGATGTGGAAGAATTGTCTAGATTGCATCGATGAACTGCTTGATATTTTGTTTGACAACAGTAACATTTTCATTGGGGAAAATATCGCAGAGGACAGTGAAAACCTCGGCATATCTGATCAGGTGAGAAGCATCAAATTCAACTTGAAATCCACACTGATCTGTTACTGTAGAAGGTTAAATAACTGAAAGGGGTGGATCATCTGAAGATTGCTGTTGCACTTGCAGCCATTCCGGGTTCGAGGATGCATTCTGACTCTGGTTGAAAGGATGGATGAGGAGTTCACCAAAATCATGCAGAACACTGACCCACACTCGCAGGGTGAGCCGCTTGAGATTTCCCCCACAATATTGGAGTCATCGCTCCTAATTTTGTTTTTTTTATGTTTCCTTTTGGTTTGGTTCATATCTTGCTTTTTTTTTTTATAAACGTGTCCCACATCAGAGTACGTGGACAACCTGAAAGATGAGGGTCGCGTGTGCGGGATCATCGACCGCTTGCTGCAGTACCTGGAGAACAAGGGCAGCACAGAGGAAGTATGCCGGGTCTACCTGCGCAGGATCATGCACACCTACTACAAGTTTGACTACAAGGCCCATCGACGCAGCCTGGGCCTGCAAGGAGAGTCCAAGGTACAGTTTTAGGTTTGGCACATGCGCAAACATGCAGTGTACGTATGCGCAGTGAAAAACTTTGCCATCTGCTCCCTAGAGCACTCAAAAAGTCCTCATGCAAAAATCAAAAGAGAAATTAAGCATAAAATGTAAGAAGTAATAATATAAATGAAACTGTACATGGTTTGGTCTAATAATTCAAAATAGCCATTATGATTTTTAACACATTCTGATTCTTCAAAAAGAATATTTCCTTGCCGTTTTCCCATTAATTATTTTTCGACATGAAAAAGGACAAATCTCACTGGATATTGTATTGATACAGAAATGTATAAATTGTGTAATGCATGATTCAGAGTGCATAATGTAGCTTAGTTTTCAGCTTTTGTTTTTAATATTTCCTAATAGTCTTGCTGAGTGACAGTTTGTTGGTTGTCATGAAGAAATGTCTTAAAATAATTGGCAACTGATAAGTGACTGCATCTATGTGAACAGGCTTAGAATTGCTTAATATTGCTTGTCAAATTTCTTGCCAAAAGTAAACAGATTTTTTAATTTAGCCATTTATATTTTTATAATTTTTAGTTAACATTTTGCCATGAATTTCAATGTCACTATAACACATGTGAAATTGTAAATCATTAGTTGTATTGATTTGAGTATATGGGATTAGGGCATCAGTTGGCTGATATAAGAAATGAAATTGCTTCTCAGTCAATTCAAATGTTTAGTCCAGCTCTTTGAATCCTTTGCCAGTCTGAGCAAGACCAAGAGGAGAGCGAGGGGGAGGATAGCGCAGTGGTGATGGACCGGCTCTGCAAGTTCATCTACGCGAAGGACCGCACCGACCGCATCCGCACCTGCGCCATTCTCTGCCACATCTATCACCACGCGCTGCACAGCCGCTGGTACCAGGCCCGCGACCTCATGCTCATGAGCCACCTGCAGGACAACATCCAGCATGCCGACCCTCCAGTGCAGGTAACATTTACCTCTGTGTCTATTCACTTAGCACAAACGTCCAAAGTGAGGATTAGATTGCAGGGTCAGACCCTCCCTGGAGGAGTTGTGGTCAAGGGCCTTGTTTAATGGCCCAATGGTGACCTCAGTCTGAGATTTGTACCTGCAGCCACCTGTTTACAGGGTTAGAATTCTAAGTTTCAGAGCCACTCAATTAGTGCTGAACAATTAGTGTTGCACACATCTGCACTTGGATGTGTGTTTAAATGTATAACAATCTCTGAGGTTGTTGGTATATTTCTGACCCCCAAATCTGTGTGTTTGGTTTCCCTATTTACAGAGGTTTTCTCCCACCGCTTGTGATTTACTGAATTGGTGCCTGTAAATTTGTGTGTTTGTGCCCTGTGATGGACTGGCACCCTATCCAGTTCCTGGGATAAGTTCCAGGCTCACTGTGACCCTGTACTGAATAAGTGATTATGGATGGGTATAAGGACAATAGTTAACGAACATGTCATTAATGTGATGGAGAATGTACACATGCAAAGCTAAAACTACATTACATTGTGTCTGTTTCCTTTTGTCTTAGATCCTGTACAACCGCACCATGGTGCAGCTGGGCATTTGTGCCTTCAGACAGGGTATGATTAAGGACGCCCACAATGCCCTTTTGGACATCCAGTCGAGCGGCCGTGCCAAGGAGCTCCTTGGACAGGGTCTGCTGATGAGGAACATGCAGGAGAGGAATGCAGAGCAGGAGAAGATTGAGAAGAGGCGTCAGGTACCTGGGGGATTTTCAGTGGCCTGGAATGTTGGAACATTGAACACTGAAGCTGAAGCCATTGATTGTACTGTGACTGATGTATATTAAGTAGCTGAGCTCGCTCGATCACCAGACAGCTGCCTTGTGCACAATGTCATCACTGTCATGTCCGCCCACATCACGTGTCACTGACCCCTCCACCTTCCCTCGGCCAGGTCCCCTTCCACATGCACATTAACCTGGAGCTTCTGGAGTGTGTATACCTGGTGTCCGCCATGCTGCTGGAGATCCCCTACATGGCTGCCCATGAGTTTGACGCCCGTCGCAGGATGATTAGCAAGCAGTTTCACCACCAGCTTAGGGTCGGCGAGCGGCAGCCTCTGCTGGGTAACCACCAGCCCCTATCATGGGGATCAACGATTCCTCCAGATCAGCAAATGTGTTGTCGTGCCGGGATTTCTCGTATATAACTTGCCGTTGTTTTTGTATTGCCATTGCTTTGTGTGAAGGTCAGCAGCTTAATAGAAATGCGAAAATGTTAAATGCAAGGATTACATTTGAGTTTTAAACACATTTTAAACTGGGTTCTATAATACTTAACACCCTCACCCTTTCGAGAAAATGGCCGACCTTGAGTGAATTGTCACTGTCTGCGCCTTTTCAGATGTCAGGCAGTTAATGCAGGCGATTATCTGTCCTTCCCCCATTTCCTCAGGCCCCCCTGAGAGCATGAGGGAGCACGTGGTGGCGGCCAGCAAGGCCATGAAGATGGGGGACTGGCGCACATGCCACTCATTCATCATCAACGAGAAAATGAATAGCAAAGTGTGGGACCTGTTTCCTGAAAGCCAGAGAGTCCGGGAGATGCTCGTCAGGTAATTTGCCCTCCCCAGTGCATTATGAGCTGAGGATTCTGGAAGCACGGTACTGACTGCTCACTTTTAAAGCCACCTTCTGTTACTGTGATTTGGTTCCTTGTGATTAATGCTGTATACCCTTTTGTATCTGACTGGTAATATTTTTTGGGTTGACTGCAGGAAGATCCAAGAGGAATCTCTGCGTACCTACCTCTTCACCTACAGTAGTGTGTATGACTCCATCAGGTATCATCCCACACCAACTCTTCTGCTCCCTGAGTGCCTCCCCTGATAAACTGTCAGTGTAGCTGTAAAATGTCATTGGGTGCTTTGTTCCCTCTTACAGCATGGAGACCCTCTCTGAGATGTTTGAGCTGGAGTTGCCCACAGTTCACAGCATCATCAGCAAGATGATCATTAACGAGGAGCTCATGGTAAACGACTGTGGTTAATTTCTCTGCAGTCTACCTTTCTAGGAAGGTAGATTGGTTTTGCATTCATCGTTATCTTTCAGTGCCTTACGGTGTTACAGAAGGTGTTCATGCAAATCATCTTTACTTCTGTAGTAGCTTCAAAGTGTATCTTTTAGAGGTGTTACAGTGGACAGTGTCTCTGCTAGGCATCCCTGGACCAGCCCACTCAGACGGTCGTAATGCACCGCACAGAGCCCACATCCCTCCAGAACATGGCTCTGCAGCTGGCTGAGAAGCTCGGTGGGCTTGTAGAGAACAACGAGAGGGTCTTCGACCTCAAACAGGGCGTTTATGGGGGCTACTTCAACAGGGGTAAGTGTTACCAGCAGCGGTCATGAAGATTTCGTTTTTGCCACACAGCCTTGATAGCTAGATGCTACAAAGGAAGGATACTGGGGGACAGATGGAAATTAAACCTCTTAAGCTGGACATACACTGTGCGATTTATTTATTTTGTTGTTAAACATCTAGCTCAAATTGTACGACTAAATCGCATGCGATAAAAAGGCAAAGCTCACAATTGCACTCTATGCAGTCCGATACTCGGATGCGACATTACTACTTGCACTACACGAGCAATATGAGCACGTCGGACTCGGAACCCGGAACTGTAAACGTCGAAGAAGAAGAAGAACCCGCATCAGTGCCGATGCTCACGAAAGCGAAACTCGCTGAAAAATCCAAAAAGAAGAGGCACCGGCGTGTATGGACTCGAAGATGGCTGGGAAGACATGCACTATACGGACCGTCCATTTTACAGTCGGAACTGGAGCCATGAAATGACGGATAAATTACATTGCAGCCTGATACCTACACAGAACTTGTAATGCAAAAAATAACATGTTTGCTTGCTTGTTCAAATGCTCAGGCCTGTTATGTTGTTTATTCAAGTGCAGTTAATCACAGTCCTTAAATCTCAAGGTTGCGTTTAGTCTATAGCATATAAAATCCCATGAGCAATGAGTTTCAGACAACGGGCTATAACAACACTTAACATCTATACTGTCTTGCTGTATTAATATAAGTTTTGTGTAAATAGATGGATAATATGAAGGGTTTTCGGGACCTTCTTAGAATGTCTAAAGTAACTCCACATATCATGAAGAGGGATACCCACCTAAGAAAGGCGATCAGCCCCAAGGACAGACTTTCTGTTAAAATACGGTTTCTGGAAACAGGCAAGTGTGCGCACATATCTAATCTCATTTCTGAGTGCTTCAGTTCTGTGTTCGCGTGTGTGCAGTGAGGATAACCCACTCAGGTTGAAGTGAGTCGCTTGAGACTCTGCTTCCACGGTGCGATATCCCCACGACGGGCGACCAAAACTTCGAACTTCGGTTTGATTTTCTTACGATCATCCGATTGCCATTTGGGACCTGGTCGGAAGGGGTGAATCGGTGCTCCTTACATCCTGTACATTACAATAAGCGACGCACGATCAAGCTGAAGTTTTAGCTCAACCACAGGAATTATCGTATGAGTGAAAATCGGCTCAAAATTGGCCAAAAATCGCACAGTGTACAGCCAACTTTATGCAGCTAAACAGTAGGCATATAAATGTTTTTTTTTTTTTTTTCTTTTTTTCCAGACCAGAAAGGTGGTTACCAGCAAAAGCAAGGCTATCAGAGAGGTAAATATCATTGTCGATGCTTTGATATGGTGCAAAAATGGAATCGCTTTCTCCTGCCTCTGTGGTTACTTGTAATCCATGTGATGGGGAATTGCAGAGCTGCTTCGGATAAGCGTTGGCAGTTTTTGCGTACATACTGTTGTCTCTTTCTAAAATGTTCTTACAGTGGATGCAAAAAGCCAGGTTACCAAGGAGGGGTTCATGAACTAATTTATTAATGTCTCTTCTTATTTGAAGCAGTCATTAAAGCTGCAGCTATGTCACTCAGTATGTGTACATGCACAGCTAAGTCAAGCTACGCTAATAGCTCGACTTGCGCTTTTAATCGGGCTACTGTACTTGGCCCAGTATACATGCACGGGAGGGGAATCGATTTATTGACCGAAGTATGTTTGACTCCACTACAACAGCTTGCAATATGGCTCCTTTCAGCTTGTTGGTATTTGGCTTTTTCCAGTCGATCTATTGCGTCAGACGTAAAAAATAATCAAATCAGCAATAATGGATTTGTGGACAAATTGACACAAGCTTTAATTGTGCTGTGGTCAGATGAACAGATACAAGATCAGGATAGCATAAGAAATAAAGTATTTTGTATTGGTACTTTAAGTACTTACTTTGTAAGTATTTTTGACGCAATAAAAATGTGTTATGATAGCACGGTATTGGAAATTGTTCAGATTTTGCAATGTGGTGGTGGTGTAATAAATATTGGGGCATTTATGGAAAAAGGAGTTCAGCGTGAATTTCTCACAAACCCATCTAGGAGTGATTTAAAGCACAAGGATGAGAATGATTACGTTTGTCTTGTTGAAAGCATGCAGTGCTCATGCAAAAGCAGCAGAGAACATTAAACTGATTCTAAACATATAATACATAACCTTGAAAATGAATAATCGTTGAAATTGTCATAGGAAAAAACCCAGCAAGATTTGCAGAGTAAAAATGTTTTAACAAAGACTTAAACTCCCTGCACTGTAATATTCATACCAAATTGAAAGTCAGAAATAGCCTGATCTTAATCTAGCCGACTAGTGATGTAAGAATTGGATGTGCATAGCATGTGATGTTGGTATTAATGTTGCACGTCGTCCAGGCCTATGAAACACTACATCTATTTCTCAAATTAAGTACAAAATACCCCGCCTTGCGACGCCAGTAGCAGTTTATACACCAGTGGAAAACCAACACCTTAAAGTACCAAAAGTACTGTACCTGGTGCAGTGAAAACGCACCTTTAGCTGAGTGTGGAATTGGGCAGCTTTACAGCGCTGTACATTTCATATGTGCTGTACGTCCTGATATGCTGCGTGCTGGTTTCTGTTACTACTGGCACAAAG
>JAODJX010000097.1:32789476-32814451 GCA_026776945.1 Isichthys henryi | reverse complement strand
CCTGATATGCTGCGTGCTGGTTTCTGTTACTACTGGCACAAAGCCCGGGGTGGGGGGGGGGGTGGGGCGCTGTGGAGCATGCACAGAGCACCTAGGCCAGTTTGAGTCCGATTGAACGTATACATGCCAATTGCATTATCTGAATGTCTTAGTTTGATTAAGCGTGACTGAAATCGAATTTCTCTAACGTTCACATGAACTTTAAAAGTGCGGTTTTAGTCGGACTAACATAGTAATTTGATTTTCTTAGTGTGCATGTAAACTTATTCTGTTTAGTGTGGATGAGCCTTTTTCCTCTTTTTGTCTTCTCCTCCAAGTACTGTTGCATAACTGGTTTTCTAATACTTTGTCAATCATCTCTTTGTGTGCAGCTGCCGCTTTCTGTGTAACAATGTGGGATTGTGTCTAATTACTGTGTGTTCACATTGCATTGACGTCTCTTCTCTATCCCATAGACCAGAAAGGCGGGTACCAGCAGAAACAAGGATACCAGAGAGGTGGCTACAGGAATCAGGCTCAGAGCTCATATTGATCGGTTGGAACCTGCTCTTGGAACTCCTGAAGTCCAGTTGAACTTCCCAAATGAACGATCTTCATTTAATTACATTTTGCGTTGTTGCCGGCTAAGACATAAAATAATCTGCTCTTACATAACTGCCGTGACTCTGCGTTTGGTAATCAGGTTCATTGTGGTTCCCTTTGTTTTTCTTTTTACAGCTACCATTTAGAATGTTTGTGTTCCTGCAAACCTCATTGTTACCATTAGTTGAAATATTTCCCAAGGATTGTGAAAGTATCTGAGTGCTCCATTGAATTTTAACCACAAGGAATAAAGATTACTCATTCAGCTACACCAGGTGTTTTTGTCAAAAGCAACGTATGAAACATTTTTTAAATGAGGGCGTGACAGTCAATGAACTATAGTTTGTTTCATGAATAGACAGTTTTAAAGAGACTTAAATTTCACAAACCATGAAACCAATCTCAACTGAAAGCTTGGGAGTTAGCTTCTCATCACAGAATCATAATGTATAGTGAGTTACTAAATAATACAGGTCTGATAATAAGTTACGACCAGTTCCCAGGTTAAGAACGAGATCTGTTCCCTGTCTTAGTTTAATTTGCACCCAAGTCAGAAAAAATACATAATACAGTAATAAGTAGTAACTACATACAGTACTGTACCTCGAGCCGAAGAACCACCAAAGCTGTGCAATATTTTCATGAGTGTTGCAAGGCAGTTTGTTCACTTAATATTATGAGCCTTTGTATTTATATAATTTTTATTCCATTTATATGAGTTGTCTATAAGTCAGATGTTCTTAAGCTGGGGACTGTCTTCTTATATGCCTATGCGAGTTTGTAATTCAAAACTCCGAATCCAACGAGCATAATATTGTACAGACACAGAAAATTAAGGCAATCTTGCCTTGGAAGGATTTGCCACCTCGGCACACAGAGGCTTAAATTCCAAATTGACTTGGTTTGGGGATTTTAGCTGTCCAATGATCATTTAGTATACTTCCAAAAAGATAGTGATCGCCACCCTGCCAAAAAATAACAAAATGACTTTAAAATAGTTACAACAACTGGTTTATTGCTACTTTCAAAAGAGAGACCAATGACTGGGTTTCGTATTTAAGGAGGGGTCCACCCACGGGGACATTATGTAGCCGCATGGTAGGTGTGATTAGCTTCCGTAGGCAGATCTCATAACTACTGTGTATATCTTCTGCTGGTTTGTTTGTTACTTTCAATGTATGTGTTGTCTTTTATGTGTATAATACAGTTAGGTTAGAATTAGGTTATCCTCTGTGTTCATCTTGAATTGTAGTTTACGTTTTTTCCACCCATTGAATGCATTATATTTTGATTACTTCTTGGTTTTCGGAAATTGCTAACTCTAATATATTCCATGGGAGTGGTATTACTTCAATTCCTGGCCAGGATTAAGTATACAGTAGATAATGAGATAAGAGCATTGTGTATTACCACCTAATGACTCTAGCTTTATGACTGAGCTTGGCTTGGATAAACTGGCAACTGCCTTATATTATGCAGTGATAAACTTTATTGCAGCCTCTGAGTCAACTGGGTAAATGACCTTGGCTAATTATGCAAGCTGATCTGATGTGCTGACCTGACAACTTGTAGATTGTCTGGGATGAATCACTCAATTAAACTGAGTCAGTTTTCTGAATTAACCAAGCTGATGTGCTTGTTCATGGTCCCTGAACAAGACTGAACTGGTTATGCATTGTATCTGTAGATATAGCTTTATTGGCCAAAAGCGAATCCTGTGTGTATTCAGTGTGACATAGATTATCTGGAGATTATAACTAAATGATTCTAAGACAATTCATAAACTGAATGATCTGATTTAATTAGGTCTAAAAGGTAATTGCCTTTTTAGGAGCACTGAGGAACGCATTGAGAACCATCAACTGCACAAATGGATTCCTTCTTCAGGTCAGTGGGTAGTTTCTGACCCCAAATACTTTTTGATATATTTGTTAGGTGACAAAACATCTCATTTGGCAACTCGAGCTCATTTCACTTGTTCCTCCAAACCACCTGCTGCTTTCCCTTAGATGTTCCTGACCCTCTATGATATCATTCCAGGTTCTCTCTCTATCACATTTCCCATGTGCTACTTTTTAGTTTGCTCCACATGGGCAATTTGAAAGTGAAGTTCAGTTTTTCGGTATTAAAACTAATAAACTGCTGTGTCTCACACCGTGACTGTACCTGACACCCATGAATAACAGGTAAAAAAGCTGTATGAGCAGGTGAAGTCAAGGTGAAAGGGGCCCTCAAAATAAGTAGTGTTTTGCTGATTGGTTTCTATTCAGTTTTAGTTAACCTGGTCAAACCAAACTGACTGACCTTACACTGCAATCTCAACCAACATGGATTTTGGAGGTTCCTGACTTCATTCATTGAGTTGTTCAAACAAACGTGTTGGGAAACACTTACAGGGGTACATGGGCCAAGAGAGTGCTTTGAGTTCAATGGCAGAGCAAGAAGTTTGATTTTAATTATTGTGTGTTGTAAGTTAACATGCAGTTGAAAAATAACTCATAACAAAATAAAGCCGTTTTCTGGCACAAAAATCTCCAAACGGTGAGTGAATGTCCATGACAACCTAAGATTAAATTTCATAGAGGAAACTGTTATTGCCATCCCCCTGAAAAAAACATGGAGATTTCATAAGATTCTGCTTTGCTTCAAGAGAAACACAGAAAAATAAATATGATGCCCACTGACAAGAAATCTTCAAACACTATAACCATTTTCTGTGTTGCAGTCATTCATTAACCAAAGTAAATAATTAACCGAATCGTGACCCAAAAAATGACTCCACCTCCTCTCCCTCTTAATTTCTGAAAGTCCCTATTTAAAACATTTTTTTTTTTTTTTTTGCTACTTCCAATTTTTGCAGTACCTGACACTGATTATTTTGATCATTTAGGTATGTTTCTCTCTTTAAGTAATTCAAGATATTCCGGTTAGTCTAGGTGGTGCTTTTTTAGGGTGTACAAAGAGGTTTACATGAAACAAAAACGCTGAGTATGAAAATGCCAGGTAAGAGTGTGTACACCCAAATACAGAATATATATTCAAGTCGTATTTTTTTCTAAATATTTCTTTGAAATGAATTCTTAGTACCTGAAGATTTTAGCCAAAAGATATGTATGCTTGCAGATTTTTAGAGGTAAATGATGCAATCTATTGACTGAAAATATTAACCTTGATGGTATCTGTGTCTATCTTCTTTGTTAATAAGTTTTGTTTATAGAGGTTTTTTTTCATCTTTGTATTAAATACCATCAGCTTTAAGCATATCCTTGTGTGACAAACATTTTAAATGTGACCTGTATTAAGTTACTCATACGATGAGGTGAATTTTTCTAATTGCACTTTTGTTCACCTAGGAGAGCTCCCACACAGACTTGGACATTTGAACCAGCTAATTTAGAACAGACGGCGTTGTATCTATAAGTTTTGTAAAATTATAGCTAACTTCCAAGCTATTCATATAGGCAGAACGGTTACTTCTGAATATCAAATTATATGTAATGTCGACTCTTGTTCGGCCCTCGCTCCATCACCTGTCAGTGCCTCTCTTGAGAAGAGCAGCTCCCAAAGTTTTCAATGGCCGGCACCTGCCTGCCCTTCATGCTCGCATGAGCAGCCTTCCACCAGACCTTACATTTGAGGACCCCAGCGCCTTCAGTGTGAAGAGTTTCAGGGAGCTCATGCGAGCGCTAGGGGTGTTTCAGCTGTGTTCCTTTCCCGTGTTGGTCAACAATTGTGGGAAGGTAAGTATTATTTGCTTGATATATACGTTTTGCTTTGTCCAGATTTATTCATAATGACTTGGAATGGGTGGCCTGGTTTGGAGTGACTTCACTAAATGTATTGATCTGTTGTTTAGCTAATTAAAAAATAACGTTGTCCTCCGAAGAGTGGGGGTGGTGGGCATTAAAAAAAAAGTAATAAAGTAAAATATAATGACTGTTGGTCTCAATCATGGATTTATATTATGGATGCTATTGTAAAGACTTTTATTGTGTTAAATGCAGCACGATTACTTTAGTGATTTCAAAAGGCAATGCAATATAAATATATAAAAAAAGTAAACTACTGTACATATAAAGGTAAACATAGTGATGTGGTCAAACTTCAAGAAAGACAAATAATAAAGAGGTGGACTGTAAACAATAAAACAAAGTGCAAAAGGACCATTTTTGTAGATTATTTGCATATTACACATTGATTAGTAATTCCTGTGAAACTGCAACAGTCGAGTATTGTACTTTTATTATGAAATATATTATTTTTGGGTCTTTGAATTAGCTGTGAGATACCCTTTGGAAAGAAGCTATTCCTAAACCTGTCGAAACTGGCATATAATCACTGCATAAAAACATCAGTTTAATAAACGTCATACTTCGCTTATCTTTACGGCTCTTGCTGTCTGTCTTTCTTCCTCAGCTCCTTTCCGCTGCTCGCTCTGTTCTGGGTAAACAAGGCTTCTCTCTGATTATGCGCCCCTCAATCTATGCCCAGTTCGTTGCTGGAGAGAGTGAGGGTGAAATCGCTGTTGCCATGGAGAAGATGAGGTCATTGGGTTTACGCACCATGTTGGCAGTACCCATTGAGGAGGACCTGGGAGAGAGCACTGGGTTTGATCATAAGCATTCATCCTCCACACAATTGTCTATTTCAGCATGTTTCACTCCTAATTGTCTTTTATTTGTATGTATTGAGCATTTGTGCTTTTAGGCAGAGGTACTATACAGATAAAAATTAAAATTCATAAGCACAGGGTTCAAGAGTTATTTGATTTTTGAAATATTATTAGCATTATTCATTTCCACCGTTATTGTTGTGTAAACACTATTTAAAATCAGGCCCAGTGTCCTTGTTCTACAATTGTGTTTTCATCAGCTTGTGCAATGCATTAAAACAGCAATGTGGTAAATTAGTTAAGCAGAAACACAGTATTTTTAAGCAAAATATATGAACAACAGAAGACACTCCAATGAGATGAAACCTGGGCAGGGGGTTCAGGGGTCAAGGTTTGTTGTCTATGCTTGGAAAAGGATCCTTCTGGTAAAGAACAGAGGTAGTGGACGTTCTTATCTGCTTTCTGCTTCATTGCCATTTGCTGTATCATTGATGAAAAACCCACAGGGCATAACAAAATTGTCTTCATTTTATTTTTTATCCATTTGTTTTGTGGATTGTTTGTTTTAATTTTACATTTACATATGATATTGTGTATAGTACCAGACAGCTCATGAACTCCCTACTTACAGACCTGCATGAATATCGTACGGAATGTTACCTACTGGTTGTCATCAGCACTGTTTCTTCAGATTGTGTTGTCAATGGTCTCATAAAAGCCATTTTCTGTGGTAGGGAGCGTCGCTACGATGAGAATCTGGAGGCCATGCTGCACTGTGTGTACCTGTCCCATAGCAAAGCTTGCGCAGATCCTAAGATGCAGCTGAAGATCACTGCACTGCTGAGCCCTGAGCTCTGCGTGAGTCACGCATCCACACACGGCCAAGGGACTGTCAACTTAGTGACCTGTAAATTCATTGTATGTTTCCATTTTCTTCAGGTGAAGATAACCTCCAATCTGCCAGAACATCCGTTTGACCTGGCCGAGCTAGTCAAAGCAATGGATGGAGAGGTAAAAGACAATATGAATAAGTGTTTCGATGTCATGGGTCATTTCGAGGCTAGTTATTGACTTTTATTGATCTGTTCCCCCAAGCCTGTCCGCTTCCCAGGTTTAACTGAGGAGGAGAATGCACATTTCCACTGTGGCCTACGTCGGCTCAACAAGGTTGGAGAGGTAGGAAAAGACTGGCACTGCCTACTTGATCCTCATTACTGTCTGTCTGCTCAGGGTAGTTCACTTCTTATGAGATGTATCACATGGCACTGGACTCCATACAGTGTGGCTGGGGCACTGGCTGCTCACTACATAACATGAGCTGCGGATAGGTATGCGAATATGAATGGACAAGTTGTCCCAAAATTAGGGCAACAGTACTGAGTTTCAGCAGAGGGACGGGTGAAAGCAGACAAAAATTGAAATTGTGGATGTGATAAGTCAAAAAGTATTTGATGGATCTTATTATTGTTTCGCAAACATCAAATGGATGACAATCTACACCTGGGGTGTTTCTCAATATGTGTACTTGACCATACTTGTATTCTTGTGTACCTTGTTTGATGTTATCTTCCATTGTTGAACACCAGTTCCAACACTAAGAACAAAAGTATGGGAACGGTAAAAATCTCTGGATGTCATTCTTGCTCCACCCCAAATATCAAGGATGCATCAGTCGCATCCTCGCCAAACAAGACCAATACCATGGCTCATTGTGTCCCAAGTTGGTTCTCAGAAGGCAAGTTAGCAAGACTGGTCTTTCCAAGACCACAAGTATGACATTTGCATTCTTGGTATTGAGAAACACCCCTGATTTTGAGACAAAGTGCCTCAATAATGAAGCCACAGTGGTATGTGGCAGCAAAGGAAGGAAATGGCAGCTATTGTAATACAAGATACATGGCTCTTGTGAACACAGTAACTCTACTAAAGTATTTTACAGATCTTTTTCATTTTTTTTAAGGTGACAACCTAAAAGTGATCCAGTTTTGAGACAGAACCAAAGCTGAGGCAGCACTACATAGTGATATCAAACAAAGGCAGTTTCAGATACTTGAACCCATTAGCACAACTCAAAAAATATTATTTACAACCTTTGCAAAAGTGGTGAAGGGTTCGATGTGGACCTGATTGAATTTTGAGACAAATCACACCAAAATCGAAGCAATAACGCATAGTGACAGCAAAGATACTTGACCTTGTCAATATGACAACTCAAAAATTATGTCCAATCTTTTCCAGTTCCACGAAACTGAAGCAATGACGCTTAGTGACAGCAAATAGAGCATGTTTTTAAGTATGCAACAGAATAGATGTTTATCAATATCATTCTTAGCTGAGTTTCAGTAACGTTAAGGAACTTGACAACTGGTAACAACTTCTCTGGCGTTATTTGTCCATTTTTTTAAATCATACTTTAATACTTATTTCAAGAGTGACAATACAACTTATAATAGGCTTATAACTGACACTTTCATTCTTTTTTTGGTCGCAGTTATTTGTACTAGACAAGTAGTTATGACATATCACAATTAAAACCCAACCACTTTGAGTTCCTTCATCTAGTATCCAGTAGGGTGCTTCAGCGCCCCCTATTGTCTGTTGCATGAAAGAAAAACACAGCATTATGTTATCTCGCTATGGCTCGGACACCTTCATGAGTATGTCTCCAAAAATACTACCAATAATAGCAGTTGATAGCTAACAATGATACAAAAGAACTTAAAAGCATATTGGTCGTTGCAACTTTCATCTCCCTGAGCTCAAAATGTCTTTTCACAGCCACGCAAGTATGTACTTTCAACATTTGTTTTACAAACAATGGTACACTGTCTTTAATAGGCTGATAATGGGTATTGTCATTAATATATATGTAATACACAGGGCTAGGGAGTGATGTGTGACAACACACAATGTATCAAGGTGACAGAATTTAACAGTGGCTGCAATTCCAACAGGCCAGTTTCTCAAAGGTGCGAGTTTTGGTTGATGCTGAGTACACCTATATGAACCCTGCCTTGTCCCTTGTCACTATGGCAATGATGAAGAAGTTTAACCAAAAGGAGCCTTGGGTCTGGAACACATTTCAATGCTATCTTAAGGTTTGTCTACTCCTATTTTTTTTTTTCGTAACTATATACAGGCAGTTCTTGAATAAACTGTAATCTGTAAACTGTAAATCAGATTAATATTCCTATATTATCTATTCAAGACACCAGAAAAATAGACACGTGATGCAAATATATACTAGCCTGTATGGTTAACATTTTGTTCTGTAATTTATAATTGCCATTTTTTTTATATAGTATCCATTTTATAAGATGGAAACAATATAAGAATATTGAATGCAAATAAATATTTATATTTATGTCCTTGGCTGATATCCTGCCCAGGAATCAAGGTCTCTTTTACTTGATGCAATCAGTCAATCTGTGAAGCATTCATTCTGCCTTGGAGTTAAGCTTGTGAGAGGAGCTTACATGGACAAGGAAAGGAAGCTAGCTGAAGGGGAAGGCAGACCTGACCCCATTCATCAGTCGTGGGAGGACACCAATGCCAGGTGACCGAGGAACTGCGAATGCATTTGGTTTATTCAAGGATAGAAAAAACATGATGCAACTCTTGATGCAGCAGACTGGTCTTTCACTAGGTGTGAAAGAGGAAGAAACACCCGTTTGCCAGTTTTGAATAGGAGACATCTTTTCTAGGTCAAACCCGTTTTCACATATGAACTTCGGACACTGTCTGAAGAATCAGGTCAGGTCATTTTCTGGAGCTGCCCTTTCTCACGTGTGGCACAAAACTGAAGATTGTTCGTGTCAGACGCATTCACACCTGCTAGAAATAGTTCAGCTGCATTAGACAAAGGGTGGGGCTTGGGTAGAGCATGCAGGAGGCAGGACGTGAAGTAAAGCACACCCTGCAGAAATGGAAGTGTTTTGTTTACAGCACTGCTGATAGAAGGTCCTGAATCATGCAGTCTCTCCAGTTACTCATGTTATCTTAGGGGGTTTTCTTGTAACTGACCCTTCTTCTTCACCGTCAGATGTTTATATTCTTCTGTTTTTGCACGAGTCACATGATACAAACGTCATCAATACACCCACTTGCTCAGAGTGAATTGTCCAGAATTCTCCCTGTTCCATTCACACATGGGGGAACATTTGGGAATTAGCCTTTGTACTAGGGAACTAGCAGGGTAAAGTCCGTTTAATGTCCGGTATAACATTTGGACATTTGCGTTCATACATGCAGTCCCTCCAAGTAATGTCTAGAAAAGTTCAGGGTGGCAGTGCATGTCTGATTGGGGCTCAATATAATAGGTGTAGCTGTGACATTATGGGGATACTTGGTGCAAACCTTGATAAACTACCTTTACCCTGTTGCCACATTAAGGGATCCCACCTAGCTGTCTGTGCAGGGGTGTTCATCCCCCTCCTCTAGGGCATTCTGAAATGGGAATGGAGGTGCCGACTGGAGATGGAAGTCTTACTTGATATTCCTCAGCATACTCCTCTAATGCCTATTTGTCATGTTGTGTTTTATGGGTTTCCAGTTACAATGGATCAATGGACATCATGCTGAATCTGATCTCCCAGAATCCTCAGCGTTACCAGATTATTGTGGCCACACACAATGAAGCATCAGTGAGACATGCAGTTTCACAGTAAGATGGAACTACCATATGCACAATACTGCCAACTTCAAATATGAACTTATTCTCTCTCTTCTCCCTCTAAGTAACAATTATAATAGACGACAGTGCTGACAGCATATAGTGTTAGGCTGCTCGTACCAATAATTCAAACCATTGGTATCTCTCCCTTAGAATGGTGAAGTTGAGGATAGACAAGCATGCTGGCTCTGTGTGCTTTGGACAGCTACTGGGGATGTGTGACCATGTCTCTCTGACGCTGGGTAATGTTTTGCAGTGTGTGGCTATGAGAGTGGTGTGTGGCTCAGTGGGTAAAACATGTTGCTTGTGATCGGAAGGTTTCTGGTTCACATCCCATGGTTAGCAGAGTGATTTCACTGTTGGACCCTTGAACGAGGCCCTTAAACCCCAATTACTCCGATGACTGTCTAACCCTGCTTTCTCAATTATTCATCGCTTTTGATGAAAACGTCTGCTAAATAAATAAAATGCGAATGAATTAGATTGTCATTTACTATCAGTACCAGTTGTACAGCAACGGTGTAAGGTAAATTAATTAATTATTGTTATTTAAGGGCACAGTACTTATGATGTCTATGGCAGTTAGAAAAGACACTTCAGTCGTACAAATAAACTATCAATTAATCTTTTAATAGAGGCAATAAGTCTGCACAAGGCTTACTGGTGTGCATTATTGTATTGTATGGCAGGATCTGTGATAAATGTGTTACTTCTGAGGCTTTATGCTCTGTGTTTAATCACTTAGCTCAGCACGGTTACTCGGTGTACAAGTCCGTGCCCTACGGCTCCGTGGACGACACGCTGCCCTACTTAGTGCGCCGGGCCCAAGAGAACCGCACCGTCCTGCAGGGCATCCGCAAGGAGCGGGACCTGCTGAGCCAGGAGCTGCGGAGGAGACTGAAGGAGGGACTGAGGCTCCGGAGGCAGGTGGCGTGACTAGAGAGAAGGGGAAGGAGGACCTGAGAGAAAAGCCAGGCGAGTGAAGGAATCCACAGTTACAGGGGAGACTATGCTCAAGATTAGCCCAGGAAGCAAACAGGCATTTCTGCAGGAGATGATAAAAGTAAGGTTCTTTAAACATTTAAAGGCAAAAGAGAGTTAAAGATGTTTTTTTCCTTTTGAGTAATATTGTAGGTCAGAGTTTCCAACCTGGCACTTGGGGACCCTCAGACAATCCATGTTTTTGCTCCCTTCCAGCTCTCTGCCAGAAGCCCAAACTTGGACTGTCTTGGCATCCCGGAGGACCAGGTTGAGAAACACTGCTGTAGATGACGTTGGGCTGGAGTGTTTTCATTTGAAACTCTTAACTTTTACTACCAGTTTTGTTACCAAAATGAAATAAAAACAGCATCTTACAAATGTTGTTCTCCAGAATCCTGGAATTTTTATTACATCGCTCGCTACCCCTGCCGTTGCTTTCTTAGAAAACATTTGTCACCAAATGGATAAATGTGGTTAGTGAGAAGTAATTAGCACCTTGTCACTAATTACCTCTTGGGTTCATTCCTCACTCAACACAAAACAGTGAACAAATGTTATAATGTTTTTCCTATTCTTCAAGAAACCAAAAATGTTCACAGAATGCAGATATGTACACAAATTATTTGCACACTTAATACTGGAAACGACATGAAATTAATATTTATCTGATATATGTTAATGTACGCGTATGGAAATTTCATGATCTCAGAAAGGAGCCTTCAGCAATGGTTACATTGGCAATGGGTGCAGCTACGGAAAAAATTAAAAGATCGCCCAATATTTTTTCGCAATTCAGCATTTTTAAATGGTTTATTTGTGATTCAGTCTGGCAGATGGCTACACTCACAATTTCATAGACCGCAGTACACAAGAATAAGGTGAAGCAGGAGACACTGAGAACAACCAGGAACCAGCCAGGTAAAGGGTGGAAGCGACTTTCTAATGCCAGAGATAACTGCCAACTTATCCAACAGCTTCTCATGAATCGTACGATGACGTCAAGTGACCGTCAGTAGGAATTACAAACATTAAGTGCAATTCTGAAGTGCACCGCTAGGACAGTTGGTATCAGGCTCCTAGAAGTAGGACTGAAGTCCCATAAAGCCAGGAAGAAGCTCTCCATTAATGAGAAACAGAGAAGAATCAGGCCACAGTTTGTAAAAAAAATAAAAAATCATTCACAGACGCATACCCATAAATTGAGAAATGAATGAAACAAAAATTATGCTATGGTCTCTTCATTTTGTCTATGGCTGTATAAATGAAATCGTTATCATGCAATTCCCCAGAACCAAAATAATCAAATAAATGGAAGTATTGTGTTTGACATTAGTATTTATTTATACAGATTGTTTTAAACGGGGCCATATAGAGTTTTGTGATACATAAATTCACCATGAAAATAGCTCCCTAAATGGTAAATTATAGTACAAAATGATAAAATGTAATCTATCAAACAAATCAACAATTTACAAAAAATAAATCCCTGAAGAAACAATAAGTATAAAGTCATAGTCAAGAAATGTAGGTGTAGGTTTAAGTCTTAAGATATATAAATGGATAAAGTTGCATGTTGGATATAACTGGAATATAATTGCAATGACCTTAAACAATAAACTATTGAGGTTAAAAGATGTATGAAAAGATTGCATAATAAGATCATTACGAATCGTTGTCAGGGTCACAGGGGGCCTGGAGCCCATCCCAGGCAGCATAGGGGATAAGGCTGCCGAGGGGTGACAATAGCCTGCCTGCATGTCAATGGACTGCTGCAGGAAGCCAGAGCATCCAGAGGTGTGAGACAGCAGCACTGCCCAGTGGAGTCACCAGGCCACCCACTTCGTCTACATGGTGTTCAAAATCATTTAAATAGTTACGCTCCCCCAGTTACCAATGCATAATGCATGCAAGGTTTGAGCACAAATGCAACTGTCCACCCGTCCATTTCCCATAACCACAAATACTGTACCCAGTGATCATTTTATGAACTACATGCTGAAAGCTAATACTTAATTGGAACCCCTCTTGCCTCCAGAACTGCTTTAAGGATTGAGGAGTTGTGTTCAGAGAAGCCTCCCTGCACACCTTCCTCTTAGCTTCAATGAGACTGGCCATTGTTCTCTGATCTCATTCATTAATCAGATGTTTTTGCCCTTCATTGCAGCATTGTCTGTAAACTTTTGACACTGTAAGGTGGTTGTTTTTGAGAAGCCACATTTCAAATCACTTCGATTCACTAATAATAGAATTTCTAATGCTTAACTAGACAGTAACTGAATCTCCTGAAGACTTTTTGCTCCTATATGTATTCAGATGCAGTCACATGATTCGCCATTTGGATTATCAGGCTGTCAGTGTTTACTAAAAGGTGCAGCTAATGAGCTGGTGTAAAGAGCGCAGTGGCCAACCTAAGAAACATGAATAACAAAGCAGAGGACAAATAACAGTTTTAAAAAGTAATTAATAATTTCATGCTCCTGTATTTTGCCAGGAAGGTTTTTTTTTTTTCTCATTTGGAGGCAAATTGCTGGAAGTGAGAAGTCTTCTGTCCTACTTACCACCGTCTTCCTACACTTTATTCACTCTGTAGTTGAATATATTACCAAAACCCGAACATAGAGATGTCCATCAAAAGATGAAAGCATACTTTCTATGACACTGTTTAGAAAATAAAAAATATTAAAAGTATTTATATAAGTATACAAATATTATAAAAGTACCCTGCATAGGACAAGCGGGTATAGAAAAGGGATGGATGGATATTATAAAGGTCAACATGATGCACAGATAATGACTCCTCCCCCACGTTCATAAGACTTTTCAGATGATTTATTAGAAGCACACACAGGGCTCTCAGAAAATGACGTTGTATGATCCTACTGAGTAAAAATGAGACATAACTCGCATTTTGCAGATTTACGTGAGGACAATGATCACGGTATATAATCTACTGTTATTTGTTTCTGTCTGTACTGTGTGAAAATGAGAGAATATTAATGAAAATGAATGAAAACCAAATGTCTCAAAACTTTCTCAATACATTGTGCTCATACCCCAGAAATTGATATGATGGATAAACAGTAAATAACTCAAATAAACATGCTTTATTTTAAGAATTTATAGTGAGTGATGTAGTAGAAAAAAATGTATTAAATTTACAAATGCATTTTTAAATTTCAGTTGACAAGCCATTCAAGCTGTTAAAAAGTGAAAGAAAAAAGTTCACCTGATAAACTAAAGTTCCTATTGGCTCACTGAACTATTTTTTCTTATCATGCCCATATACAGTTGAGCAAACTAACATAACAAACTTTTGGACACATTATAATGTGGGAATACAAACCTCATCCTCAGATTAACTTTTTAATGTTTTTTATATCGCTCATCACCATTCAGAAGGACAAACCAAAAAACGAGAACTAGTCCCGTTAATAATCTTCATTCGCAAGTTTTTTCTGCATGTAATTACTATTTTCTATTGAAAAATAATCAATTATAACAGACCCCTCCCTCCAATGTCCAGGTAGGTTCCCTGACCATGTGTGTGTCCGTGTCGGTGCTGTCCATATATGTGCCTGAGTGGAATTGCAAAGGAGGATCGTGGATCCTGACATATTCTCAATGGGTAAGATGGAAAGGAGGAATAAAGAGAATTAGAAGCAGGAGAGGATGACGGAAGACAAGAAGGGAGAGAAGGATCCATAGCAGGCATAAGGGGAGGGTGATGAACCATTTCTGGTAGATAAGGGGAACTGGGGTTGAACTGAGAAAAGGGGCCTATTTCAGAGGGAGGGTAGGAGGATGGAGTAGGGGAGGCAAAGGGCAGGTAGCTAGCTGGTGGAAGAGGATGATTAGGAACAGAGGGGACATGGTGGGGCGGAGCTGCCGGTGGGAGAGTGGGAAAGGAAGCTGTAGATGAAGCTAATACATAACCAGCAGAGGAACCAAGAATTGGGTGAGAAGCATGGAGAGAGGAAGAGGAAGGAAATGAGGGAAATGCAGAAGTGGCTGAAGCTTGGTTAAGAACCAAGGAATTAGACTGGGTATTGGTGGAGGATGTATCTGTCGAATTGATGATAGAGGGATGAGGCTGGCTGGTGATAGATGGTGGAGCAACTGGATTGGGGAGTGAGGAAGAAACATGATTGGGCGGTGGAAAGGAGCAGGAAGTGGGGGCGGAACTTATTTCACTAGGGGCTGAAGGCACATTGGAAGGTGGAAGAGTTGAACTAAGAATGGAGGGGTGTGAGAGGGAGGGCACAGAAGAATGAAGGGAAGGATAGGTCGAGGGAGGAGGAGGACTAATAAGGGGGTGTGGAGAATTAGACTGAGTAAGAGCTGGATAGGATGGCATGGATGGGGGACCTTGGGGCTGAGGTGATGAGGAGGATGGAGATAACAAGTGGTAGCTAGAGTTAGAGTCTGGCAGTGAAGGAGAGGAAGTAGGAGCAGGAAGTGGAGAAGGAAGAAGAGAAGGATAGGTAGAAGATGACACTGATGGATACAGTGATCCAGAGGCAGAAGTTGGCTGTGAGGTAGACGAGGCCGCAGAAAGAGACGGATAGGGAGACACTGGATAGGAGGCTGGGCACTGAGGAGGTGCTGCAGCAGCGAAAGAGGAGAGGCTGGAGGAGGCGGTGGGAAATGCCGGTGTGTACGAAGGGAGAATCATCTGGGCAGAGCTGTAGAGGAAAAACGTAAAAGAACAGTTACACAGCTTAAATCCTGGTGACGATCTTCAATTACAGTCTCTACTTTAGTGACTGAAAACTTCTGTTATATTTCGATGATAAACATTCTTGTTTAGACCAAGTATTACATAATAATCCATGCATGTACATTTGCTTTTAAGTAATCCTCAGTATCAGGAGATTGAGCAGCTTTATAGTGAATATTTCAAATAAATAATTGGGACCTCCAAGGGAAGTCAGTGGAATAACTACACTTTTCAGTCATCCTGAGCAGTAATTGAACAGCACTTACTTGTCAATTAGGCCATCATTATCCGGGCTGGGTGTCGTTTGCACACTTTCGATGGGAGCTGTGATCTCGGCAATCGTAGGTGTGAGGTATGCCTGGCCGAGGTCCAGGGGCTCGCCTGCGACAGGTGCCTCTTGGAAGGCGCGGGCGTTTGGGCTGTAGCCACAGACAGGGTTGGGGATTGGGAGGTCTTCCAAGTCAAGCTCCTGGCAGTCTGTTGTTGACTGAGGCAGAAGCTCAGTGGAATCACATGGATCACAAGACACTGAGGATTAAAATAGAAAGTATAACACTGCAGTTAACACAACAGCGTCCAAGCTTGGAGTGTTTCATGAAAGAATATCATCAGGAAAAGGCAGCTATAACAGGGAGAAAACGGCAGGCGAAGCCAAATGAAAGGAGTAGGGAAAAAAAGAAATAATGCACTTTTTTACTCACCCACGTCTAATGGTTCTGACTGTTGGTTTGTTTGGCAGCTTACTTTCCTCTTTAGCCTGGCTTCCCTTTGTCTGCAAATTATAGACATTATAAAGAATTTTTTAAAAAGTCAATAGGAAGAACAGCAGAACTAGTGTTTCAGTCTGAGAGAGAATAGCTGAAAAGTCAAGAAGGTTATTGGACTGGAATACTACTAACTATTACTGGATGTATTGCATTTTCAGAAGTGTGGAGAGAACAGGCTACTTTTATAGTTCTTGACTGTAGATCCAGTTTTTGTGTGTTTATTTGTATACTTGCTCTTAAAAAACGGGTCCATTACCTTTTGCTGTTCATTCCGTTCTCTCTGAATCCCTTTGCAAAAGGATTGGAATTAATCTTCAGTTCAGTTATCTATCGAGACAATATACTTAATCAAAAATCAGTGCGGACAAAATGCAAATGTGGCACTTTTCAAGATTCAAAAATTTTGCCAACCTAGAGACACCTAGTAATTTAGAACAATTCTAGGTTTGGCACCACATACAAATTTACTTCAGCCTTGTTTCTCTATAAATTAATGATTTGTTTCTCTCTCTGTCCTTCAGGTGTTTATTCTCAGATCTTTCACATATGGGTCTCCATGTCTTTGTATGTCTTCTGACTGCTACAGGACTGCGCTGCCTCCTCTGGCCATACCTTGCTGTTCTGGTAGGCTGTGACAGTGAAGAATTGGGTCTCGGGGAAAACAAAGGAATGGCGACCCCCTCCCCACATAAGTACATCTCTGGCTTCGATCACATGCAGGCGTGGCTGATAGCGATGGAGAGAGTGCAGGATGATCTGAGAGGAGAGAGACAGATGTAGGTAAAGTGAGAGCTGCAAGATGAGTTAAATATGGACAAAACACAGTATGCAATAGGACAATCCAAATCTGCATATGTAGACATATATAAAAGAATCATTACGATTAAAAACTGTGCAGTGTGAGTATACTAATGAAAAATGTGTTTTAAAATGAAGGAACAAGCTCCACCCATTCACATTTCACATGGGCTTTGGGTGAGAAACTGTATAGCTGTACCTTGATATGTGTGTATATAGTCTCCAGCTCCTGGTATTTACCTGAGAACAGGTGTGGCTCATCAGAAGCCAGGTAGGATAGAAAACCTACTAGACGGTAGCTACTCAGGACCGGAGTTGGAGACACCTGGCCTATAGCCTATCTCAGGATGGGCAAAAAGAACTGGATGGGATGCCTCTCCAATGCAGGGCACACGCTCACACACACACAGCCAGCCACTATCGGAAAATCAGAGATTCCACTTCCCCTAATTACATGTTTTTGGACTGTGGAGGATATGGGGCAGGAATCAAGCCTGCAGCCCTGGAGGTGTCAGGCAGCAGTGATACACATAGTGCTGAATACTCTATATTGCCCTCTTTCAGGAATACTGTTGACAGAAACATGCCACACAAACCGACAAAGGTCAGGCTCACATGTCCCCGTGTGTCCAGTGTGTTGTTGGTCAGCTTGGCACGGTGGAAGGAGATGGTCCGGCTCTGCCAGTGTGCGCCTGTAGCGGGGGAGTCCGGGTGGATGAACACACGATCGGGAAGGCGGGCCTCCGCTCCACCCACGGCCTGCCAGGAATCTCCCTGGAAACGGTATCTTGACGCATCCGCCGGGATGACTTCCAGTAACAGAATGTAGCGCAGAGAGGGGTTCAGCCCAGAGAGCTTCACTCTGAGCTGGGGGAACATTCGGCTGGGAGAGACAGAGACAGAGACAGACAGTGAGACCAGGGCTCACGCTGACACAGAAAGGCCAAAGCCTAAGAGCCAATGAGGAGAGGAGAAGATGCTGAATGTGTAATGATGCTGAGGGTTATTTTAATAAGCTAACAGTAGCTAATAATATCAGGGCCTAATCCTGCAATGTGGGCAAATGAGCAGTTACTTTACCGGCCTGTTTTCGTAATAATCATCTCAGTCCCTACGCTGCTGAATTGTTTCCATAAGGACGAGTTTTCCAGCTCCATGACAACGGTGCCTTGTTCTTTCCCATTCACCTCGCTGGGAATGGGTGGAGCGAGCATGTGCTGGGGCGCAGCTCTGACCGCCATCTCACACGCGGTGGAGAAGAGCGGCAGGTGCGATGGTGTCTCCCGATCTGCAGTCCAGAATGAGAGCCACCGATGAATGCCAGTACTCGGCACTCGCGTTACACAACGGCTACACTACAAATACACATTTCACAAGACATACATTTAAAAAGAAATGAACACTCCATGAGAAGTTTTCATTATGTTATATATTTCTATGCTAGTTTTTACAAGTATTCATTTAACGGATGCTTTTATCCACAGTAACATACAGTTCAGAAAGCAGGGTAGGACAATCCTTGCAACAAGTAGGGGGTTAAGGGCCTTGCACAAGAACCCAGTGGTGAAATGAGTCTGCTGACCACTGGACGCTCTGATCACTGGTACAGTGTCCTAACCCAATGAGCCACCCCCAAGTGTTAAGCATAGGAAATAACCACAATTAAGTCCTCCAAACTGGATAATAATTGAATCAGTCACCAAAGCACTGGAAACGCAGTTCTGAAAGAGGGATAGGTTTCTGTACCGACACATATAACACACCGAAGTGACCGCAGTCTCCCTTGCTCTGCTGCCTTGTGGGCACTCACCTCTATAGCAGCAGTCTGTCAGTCTCTGAGGCCCCATGGCCAAACTCGGATACATTTCCACCCCCAACATCCCAGGTTCCTCTTCTCCTGCCCTCTCAGTGCCTCCTCGTGCAGCTTGTGTTCCTCTCTCAATCCCTTACTTCTCACAGTATTCTGTTTTTTGTCTCAATGCAGATTGTCTTTCATTTAGGTACTTTATTAAAGACTCCTTCAGTTTTGTGGTTTTTAAAATCCCTGTTTTGTAAATGTTCTCACGCTGGTCGTCTGTCCTTTTCCTTGCTCTTCGCACAAATGCCCTTTTCTCGGTGTCCTTGCTTTTTATACGTGGGTCGGTCTTCGCACGTTAACCAAATGGTAATACCTTCACACTTCCATCCACTCTGCCTCACACCAACCTGCAGCCCCCTGCCCCTCATTTCTCTTCACAGCTACGTAAACAAACACGGCCACATTTAACAACCGTCCCTTTATAAGGAAGCATCATGACCAATAAAATAAAATGTATTACATGAAACTGTGCACATATACAGCTTCCGTTGGAAAAATTTAAATTTTCTGATTCTGACGACTTTGTCAGTCTTCTCTGAGTTCATAATGTCATTCTGTATAATCAAGACAATTCAGCATTAGTTTAGAACCAAATACAAACAAATACACTTCCCCTGGACAATTTGAGAAACTGAAAGTTCTTCACTTCCTCCATCACTCTGCCCTGCCTACCACTTAAAGTATGCCAGACTTACTGTGTCTCTGTGCCCTCTGCCTTCCCAGTAGGAGGTATGGGGTAAGTATGCAGGTGGAAGGGTGTAATAGTAGCAGTTTGCTCTTATGTAAACAGCCTGACAGACACTTGTACAATGACACTGAAGGAATGAAGAACATCAGATCACACATGCCGCCTTTTAGAGGCCGTATGTATGTTGACTGAATCTTCTACAAAAGAAAGGAATGTGAGTGGATCTCAAAAATCTACATACTCATTTTGAAATTGAGAGTTTTTCCGTCATTGTTACTGTTAATATTTAAGCAAGGGATATTTTATTAATAAAACACTTTTGACCACGCATTTTAAAAAATCTGCACAGGTTAATTAATTCATTTGTAGCAGAAGCGCTTTTTACTTTAGAAACGAAACAGTAATTAATCTGTTTGGATTAATCTCCTCTCAGTCCACAAGTTTTCTACTGAGTCTGAGGTCCAGGTTCCAGGTTCTGATTGAACCATTCATGGACATTGACACTGATTTTTTGTTGTATGCCGTGTCTTACTTGTTTTGCCTTTGCTTGGTTTACTTGTGTACATTGCATTAGTGCATTTCTTTAACTAAGCTGAGTTTTACTTATTGCATTTTGGGCTATTTAAAGTGAGAGTGTGCAAGGACTGGCATCCCAACCAGGGTGTCCCCCAGCCTTGTGCCCTGCGATGGACTGGCATCCCACCCAGGGTGTACCCCCTTTGAACCTGTCTTGCTGATTTTGTATCAGACGTATCCTTTGGAATGAGGATTTTAAGAAATGGTCTCCAGTGACCAGACAATATTTTCTCCAAATTGTTTGAAGGAGCAGAGTTAGTTTTCTTGCATAATTAAGACAGGACTGAATGTTCTTTTTGTGAGAAATCGCTGTCCTCTCCTTACTCTGCTGCACAGCTAACATGTGAAAAGGAGCTGCAGGACTTTATAGCAAAGACTCCACACTCTTTTGACATTTCCTGCATGTTAAGTTGCTGCAGTCTCCATGACGAGCTTCTTGCTTGGATAGTCCTTCATTTTGGTCAGCTTGGTTTTTCTGGTGCCATATTTCCTCTGCTTCTCTATAATGGTCTTTACTGTAATTTACAGCATATTTAAGCCTTTCAAAAATGTTATATGCCTCATCAGATTAATAACTATTAATCTCTTAACCATAAGGTCATGAAGATAATCTTACTAGTGTTATGCCAATGTCTTTGCACACATGAATATACTCTGCAGCAAAGGCAGTTCCAGGGAAATCCTACAAGTAGCTAATTTTTATTGATCTACAAAGAATTATATTAATCTCTTTAATCGCTTGATCAGTTTAATCTGTAAAGTCATGTTGAGCTTTGCACGATACTGAATTTGATTGATAAAATCTAATTGCAATATAATGCGCGCTGTAAGGGTTGAATACACTTGCCCAATTGTGGTGTTATGACTTTGTTTTTACCATGTTTTTACCTTGGATTACTGTGTTTTACAAGTGCATGTAAAAAGTTTGATCTAACGGATGTCAAGTATGGGCGTTAATTATGCAGGGGATGGGGGGGGGGGTTTAACCCCCCCCCCCCGCCAGGGCGACGGCCCCGCGCCCCCCGGGGGCCCCCCGGCCGGGGGGGGGGGGGGGGGCCAAACACCCCCCCCCCCAATAATCAAACCAGCCAATACAACCCCCTGGACCCCCTTAAATAGGTGGAGACCTCAACCCCCCCAGTACTCAACCAAAAGTTTTGCCCTTCATATCAGGCCTCAAAACACTACATTATTCATATCTAGCAAAATAATATGCAAAATGTTATAAACATTAAGTGAATGAAAATATGTTTTTCTTGTAGGAAAAGACCTGTCTGTTATGTTAGTTGTTGTTTTTATAGCCCATTTGGGCAAAAGTAAACAACCTCGGATGAGATAAGAAACAGAGGAAGCAGAGGTGAGAAATGCCAGCTTGTGACAGATGGAGGGGGAAAGGAAGGTGGCTAAAATCCAAAGGTTACAGCTTCGTAATGGTGGGACGGGGTCACTCACAATGCCCAAAGTGGCTCTTCATCGCTTCAAGCACAGATAATGATTGTTCAGTTTGCAAATATCCTTGATATTGTGTGAGTGTGTGCTCTGCAATGGACTGGCACCCTGCCTAGGGTGTACCCCAGCCTTGTGCTCCGTGACGGACTGGCACCCTGCCCAGGGTGTACCCCAGCTTTATGCCCTGTGACAGACTGGCATCCCATCCAGGATGTACCCCAGCCTTGTGCTCTGCAATTGACTGGCATCCCGCCCAGGGTATACCCCAGCCTTGTGCCCCGTGACGGACTGGCATCCCGCCCAGTGTGTACCCCAGCCTTGTGCCCCATGACGGACTGGCATCCCGCCCAGGGTATACCCCAGCCTTGTGCCCTATGCTGCCTGGGATAAGCTTCTGAATCCCACAACTAGGTCTGCCACTTTCAAAATCGGAATAAATAAGGAACACTGCCACCCCCCCATCCCCGGGTGCATGACAATGAAATTTTGATGGGAGGGGGGATTGATCGCACAGTAAAATGTATTTCAGTTTGGGACAAATTGTATCCTGTTTTGGTTCAAAACAGGACAGACATTATACTTATGGATAAGGGCAGATCCTGTACAATATGGGATGGGTGGCAGCTCTACCCATGACCCCAATCTGAATAAATGGCTGAAGGATAGGATTGTATTAATCAATATTCAATGCCTGAGCACAAAAAAGGATTAGGAAACTACAGACATCAGTTTTGGTTTATCAGAAATTCTGCTGAAGTAACAGAAATTTCTGAATATTGAAAGCTCTAGGATCTGACTCTAGTCTCTGGGCAGCCTAGATACATTTTTCCTGCTTCCATGCTATCAATGGGTAGCAGAAGACAAAAAAAATCAACACACATTCATGCTGTCAATGGCTTGGCTACATAACAAAGAGAAAGTTCCAGCTCTAGCATTGTTTTCAGTCCAGTATACAAATTATTCATGGGCAGCATTTAAAGCCAAGAGGCTCTTTCAGTGGGAGGGGTTTGGCTGAAAGACCAGTGTGCATATAGTGCACAGGGATGAGAACCTTCAATCTCAGAGGTATAAGACAGTGATTCTCAACCCGGCCTTTGGGGACCCTCAGACAGTCCACATTTTTGCTCCCTTCTAGCTCCCGGTAGAGTTGGTAGGGAGCTGGGACATGGCAAAAATGTGGACTGTCTGGCAGGGGACTTGGAGGGAGCAAAAACATGGACTGTCTGGCAGGGGACTTGGAGGGAGCAAAAACATGGACTGCTGGCAGGGGACTTGGAGGAAGCAAAAACGTGGACTGCTGGCAGGGGACATGGAGGGAGCAAAAACGTGAACTGTCTGGCAGGGGACTTGGAGGAAGCAAAAAGGTGGACTGTCTGGCAGGGGACTTGGAGGGAGCAAAAACATGGACTGTCTGGCAGGGAACTTGGAGGGAGCAAAAACATGGACTGTCTGGGGGTCCCCGAGGACCGGCTTGGGAAATATTGGTGTAAGGCTACAGTACTAGTCACTGAGGCACCATAGTTAAGTAATCACTGTCAATTGTGATAATAGTACATTCCTCTTACTCATTTCAACATTTATCAGATAGGTTAGTATCAGATAGTCACCCTATCATTGTTTCCTGACTCCTAAATCAGAGCTAAATTAGTTCCTGGGTTAATGTTACATATTTAATTTTGATTGTCTACACAGCTGAAACATTTTGATAAACACATTCAGCTATACAGGACCCTGAAACACTACGTCTCTAAAAGTCATGGTAATAAGGCTGTTAAGTAAGAAATAAACACTGGCAGGCATCAGAAAGACTGATAAACCAAGTTTTAAATGAGTCACTTGGCCCATTTATATAGATGAAAGTTCTGAAGTATTTCATGCTTTGTAGCTGATTACTAATATTTAATTATGGGCTTATATATTTAGTACTAGATGAGACTTACATATTGTGTATTTTAAGTGTAATTCCATATAAAAACATATAACATTAAACAACAAATAAAACGTTAAGGCCCTTTCTAAACCCTGTGGTACATGTTTCCTAACTTTTAAAGTAGTACTGATCATTACTTGGAACAGTGATTTCATGATTGCACAAGATGAGTTTTGTGTTTTTCAATATGACCCTTGAGGCACAGGTCTGCAAAAGCTACAGCGTTCCCAATGACCTTGGACAGTTTGGCCATTTGTCAGCATGGTCAAACACGCATGGAGCATTTCACACTGTCAGATTAATGCAGGGGCTGTAAGAAAGTGCTGCTGTCTTAATCAGCTCACTTTCTTGTGCATAAAAAAAATTAATTTGTTCAATCTGTTGTCACTTACCAGTGGTTCTGACCGATGGTTAGATTTCCTGACAGCCTTCAGAAAATGTGAAAAGTTGGTACTGTTGGATATATGATTTACTTTTTAGTGCATTATAATTTTTTCTAGGAAAACTATAATTAACTAAACTGTTGAAAGTACCCTAGTAACAATACAACTTCTGCTGCTACTAAAAGCAGCCGTGATATTCGGTGTTATTGTAAAATCACCTACAGTGTGTGATCCTCTGAAGGGTTAGACAGAAAGCGATACAGAAAAAAGGTAAATAATTAGTCACTTTCAGTAATGGTGAAACGTCAGTGACATGCCTGGCAGCCATTAACTCCTGGCTTGCAAACTCTAACGGGTGAATGATGAGCCTGCCCATTATTCAGGGAACCACTGAGAGCTCAGCACCTCCTCTTAGCACTTTGACACCAGCCAGTGTCTGCCACACAATCCACACAGAATCGTATTTCCTACTGCCGCATGCTCCATTCCTGCCAAAAAAAACATCCTCATTTATTACCATTATGAGAGACCAGCAGCTGCCAAGTCTGGCTTTAACTGGTATGGTCTAAAATGCTGACCACTTGTCCTGCTGTTTCAAGCACAGCTGGAAGACTTAATAAAAAGCATTACCAGTTTCTAATCCCTGCTCCACTTGTTTATTATTGATGGATTAATAATGGTTTGCATTGTTTTTTTAACAAGCAAAGATTTCACAACCTAAAATGTTGACAAAACAAGTAAAAGAAGATATTCTTAATCTTGATTTACATCTCATTGTGCAAGTGTGAATACTGCAAAAAAATTTATATATATCCATCCATTTTCCAAACCGCTTATCCTTACTGGGTCGCGGGGGGTCCGGAGCCTATCCCGGAAGCAATAGGGACGAGGCAGGGAACAACCCAGGATGGGGGGCCAGCCCATCGCAGGGCACATTCACACACCATTCACTCACGCATGCA
>JAODJX010000097.1:32773998-32789376 GCA_026776945.1 Isichthys henryi | reverse complement strand
ACCCCACGACGACATGGGGAGAACATGCAAACTCCACACACATGTGACCCAGCCGGGGACTCGAACCCGGGTCCCAGGGGTGTGTGGCAACAGTGCTAACCACTGCACCACCATGCCGATATATACATACATATATACATACATATATACATACACACACTAGAGCTAAATCAATGAGAAGCATTTTTTCTAGCAGTTTATTATACATAAAAGGTAGGTAACTATACATTCATTATTAAGGGTCCAAAGCACGAAGTGCTATGGAACCTTATTGTTTTTCTTAGGATTATTATTATTATTATTATAAACAACAACAACAATAATAATGCTTAGAGTGAAACCAAAAAGGCCACGGTTCTGCACGAAATCTTACCATGCTCAGAATTTAATACTGAAATATTAAAATCTGGGGGGAACCATCGATCCCAGAAATCAATTCACTTGAAAGCCCATACGAATTGGCTACAAATATCCCCGAGACACTGGTCAATTTCTCGCTACATTCACAGAACTCAAAGTGACTGATTATGTATAGAAGTGTTTATGCTAATAAAAGCAAACACAGATGCGTCAGCTCACTGATAAGCGCATACCCTATAAAGCTTTCCGTTATAATTTGAATTATTTTTAACCAAGAAATTATCTCACCATTGCATGGATAAATCTGAGGAGGTCATGTGTATCTACATTACACAATGGTTTAATAATGACATTTATGCTGCATATGAAGAATGCAATACTTTATACCTTTCATTTAAAAAATCATAAAAAATGGCATTGATTATGGTGAATCACATATTTAACAAATGACTTAATTAACGAAAATTTATGAGTATAGTTATTTTATGTAATGCAGGCGAGGCAGAATTTTATGGTAGCATTTTCGTCATCACCATCGGAGGCTCCTGCCATGTTGTAATACAACATGAGTACCTGCTGAAAAATGACCACCCAGCGGCCACCTCGCTGTTTGCCAAACGGAGTCCCCGCCTTCCCGTAGGCGTGACACGCCCACTCTCGCGCTCGGCCTTGTTTGTCGGGCGCGTTCGTGCCCGCATATCGTCGATTCCGATCTGGCTCGTCGTGGACGCGCACGACTACATCTCCAGCCTGTCGGGCGCGTTTCAGCGCGGAACCGGAGCGCGTTTATATACAGAGCAGGGCCCTCGGCAGCGTTCGCGGCGTCTGTCAAGGAAGCGGACGGACCCAGCGGAGTAATTCTCGCGAAGCTCGTATCTTATAAACCTGTATTTTCCGGGGAATACCAGCACGCCTGAATCTCAACGTTTGTATCTGCGGAAGGAGAGTTAAACGGTTGTTATTTCTTCGAGGAACGATGGCAGATTCGAACAACGGCGCTGCGACAGTCGGCGGAGCCGCAGCCACCGGTAGCGGCGCCGCCGCTGGGCCTGGAAACGCCACGGCACCTGGCGGACCAACCGGGGCGGCGGGGTCCAAACCTGGCCTGGAGTCGGTGAAGGGGCAAAATTTCGACGTGGGACCCCGCTATACGGACCTGATGTACATCGGCGAGGGGGCGTATGGAATGGTTTGGTGAGGCTCTGTTCCGTGCTGCTAAAACGTCAGGACGCGACACTCGTGTTATGTGTTTTCAAATTATCTCTCCGACTGGGAAACATCAGGAAAAAGCACTGGCCTGATAAACATCAGATTTATTCTTTCTCCGGGTTTATTAAACTTTTTAGAACGCGTTCTTGACCCCTGTTAGCATATATGTTTCGTATTTACAACCCGCAGGCTAACTTGGCTAACAGCTAGCACTCCTCGCGCAAGAATTCTAGGCGTGGTTGAGGCGACCAGGTCGCAGCTTGCTCAGCGCTTAGCCGCCGTTTTCTTCTCTGCACAGGAAGCGGAGCAGCCCAAAAGCCTGGGCCTCTTAATGCATCATTAACGAGACACGGGCTCTTTGATGTGTATTTAATCGTGCAACTCGATTACCGAGTCATGCTAGCCTAACTCCTAAATGGGAAATACCCGCCCGACGCTGGTGCACGCTCCCTGAACTCGTTTTCTAGGTGCATTCAGTCGGGGAATAAATTACACGACGGCTACGAACGGCAGGTATATTCTTTTTGAGATTCGTATAGGGAATGTCAGTTTAAGTAGCCTGTTCGTTAATGCCGCTCTCTATCTGCTGCTATCTGCCTACGCGCCGCATGAAGCGATCCGTGTCCTTCCTGTAGTGTTAGTTTGAAAACGAGTATTTGGATTCATGGTCGCTTGGCGTCGGCCAGACCTGTATAGTAATAAAAGTATAACAATATAGGGATCTCGGGTTGGTTGGTGTCTGATATTTATTAACTCGGCCGATTTGGGTTTCTTACAAGCTTAAACTGCATATAAATTAAACAACCAGCTTTAACGAAACGGCCCCCTTGCGTCGACTCAGTGTTTGAGATGTGCAGTGTGTGACAATTTTAATTTTTTTAAAGAGAAATCGACACGTCTGTAAGAAATAACGATTGCTGTTTGTACACGTTCAATCTCAGCTCGGCCTATGATAACGTTAACAAGCTGCGTGTGGCCATTAAGAAAATCAGCCCTTTCGAGCATCAGACGTATTGCCAGCGCACCCTGAGGGAGATCAAGATCCTGCTCCGATTTCGCCATGAGAACATCATCGGCATCAATGACATCCTGAGAGCCCGGCACATTGACAACATGAGAGATGTGTATCCTTCACAAAACCACTGCCGTGTTCCTTTGGCCTCACTGCAGGTTTTACGTCTCCCTACGTTAAGTGTTTCTTGTTTACCCGTCTGCTTATAGTCCTTACTTGATGTGTACATTTATTTAGCAGAGAGCAAGGTACAATCGACGCAGATGGCAAGGGTATGTATGTTAAAAGCCCACTAGCTAGGCTGAACTTCCTGTGAATGCCCACATGTAAGCGGTATTGGAGCAAGGGCTAACCACCCCAAAATAGCAAGAATCTAATAGGACAACTATTCACATAATATATATATATATATGTGTGTGTGTGTATGTGAGAGAGAGAGAGAGGAAGCTGCAGATTAAAATTTATAGACCTATTTACATAAGATCAGTCTGCTTGAAGTTTCTGCATTAGACATATAGTACTTTATCTTTGTCTCACACCCTAGCCATGTGAGAACAGAGTGTCATTTTGGTTGTCCAAGTCCTTTATAAATCAGCCTGTCTACAAATTTTACAGAATAGCTGTTTTGTTAAAAAATGAAAGGCAAGATGTTCAGCCACCTTAGGACAATGACTCTGTGTGTATTCATAATTTCCTGTATAGTAGAGGTTGTAATTATGGATTATGTTTCTCTGGGTCAGGCAGTGAGTTGTGAACTGTGTGACCCTGTAGAAAGAAGCAGGTTATGTTGGATATCTTGTAGCACTTTTCCACTGCCATACAGGAACCGACCCATACCTAAGACCAAGTACAGCACGGTTCCAACTCACTTTGGCCGTTTCTGGGTTTGGAGAGCGACAGTGACTTAAAACTGCTTATGTATTGTCCATGCGGCGTACATCATGATCCATTCTGTTCTATTCTATAGTACTTTTTTTTTTTTTTAAGTAGGAGGTTGGAAATTTGAGTTCTGAATTATCAGCAATATATTAAAACATTCAAATGTGCAATATTACTAATAGTGAGTAATATGTAGAATGCCTTTTTTTCCCTTCAGATAAACCATACATATCACCTACAATTAATCAGATAGTAGTAACCGAACCAGCTTGGTTTGGGCACACTTTCGGTCCTGCTTACTGTCAGTACGGGTACGGCTTGCATACTTCGCAGTGGAAAACTGTCACTTTGCGGTTTTTGGGTTCGGTCTGGCTCAGTTCTTCGTGGCAGTGGAAAAGTGCCATGGGTGCCTTGTAAATGGTCTGATAAGAAGTGTGAACTTGGCAGGTCTTCGGACTCCTTTTAAAGTTAATGTAATTGTGCTGAATTCCAGTAGAACACTTACATGAGTATCCAAATGTGCATGATTTGGGGAGGGGGGGGGGTTAATCTTGTTTATAGTCTGTATAAAGAATTTACACATTACCCTTTGCCATTTAAAAATGAGTATAGCACAATTGAGCTGGCTATTAAGAAGTGGTCTGTTGCACTGATAACCCAGCTGAAGATGGTACTGGGGAAGCAGAACTGATGCCTGTTTTGCAGACCGCAGAGTAAATTTGGTGTTGATTGGGCAGTTGTGTTGCTCAATGTTTAAAAGAGAGCATCAGCAGGAATTTGGCTAATGTGAAAAGAAGTAAATGAGCACTGTTGTAACTAGATTTACATCTGCCTGGGCAGAGTGGTGCGAATTTGACACTCTTCTTGACCTTGTGATTTGGAATCAATAAAGAATGGATGCTGCTTTTTCCATAAAAAGGCTAAAATATTTTTCAACTTGGTGGCCAACTATGTATAGCCTGTGTTGCTGCATATTAATTAACTAAATGTAAAAAGGAGTCAGTTTCACAGTGAGATTGTGTCATTAGCCATATAAATAGATTTCCTGCTATACCTGCCATAGGCAAAAAGGTTGGGGATAATGAATAATTTGAATAAGCTGGTTGCATTTTCTCTAATACAAAAAGTTGTTGCACTGTGTATTGTTTCATTGCTTGTTTAGAAATCATGCATATCATTTGTTTTTCCCTTCCCAAAAACGGAAGTTTGTCTTATTCACATGAGCTTGGGTGACATTTAGTGACACCAGTTAGGGCACTTTTCTCAAAGTACCACAAGAACCAACACCTTGAAATATGGTAATTCCACTGGCATAAAAACTATCGGTTTCAAATGACATTACACATGAGGTGGGATATTTTTGTTCTGAATTAAAAAAAAAAGCTGTAGTGTATTATAGGGTTGGTTGATGTGCAGTATTAATACCAACATCGCATGTTATGCACATGCAATTCTTATGTCACTAGTCAGCTAGATTAAGATCAGACTTTTTCTTTTTTTCAAATCTTTACAGACATGATATGCAGGGATTTTAACTTTTCCTGAAACAATTTTACTGCCATAAGGAAAAAAAAACCTTGGCTAGCTTTGAAATTTAAATTATTCCTTTTGCAGATTAATATGTTTAAAGTTTACCTCCACTGCTTTTGCATGAATGTCTCTGAGAAAGCACACAGCAATCATAATCATTTTCATCCTTGCTGTTTAAATCACTCCTAGATGGATCTGTGAGATTTACAAAGTTTTCATTTTTAAATTTCTTGTCATGCCATCCTGATTTTAGTTGTATCTATTCTTCTGACCAGATCAGTTACTTTTTATTGTTGTTTTCTGAGATCGTAACTTTTTTCCTAGGCGGGATTTGTATTGTTTGGTTATGCAAATAGCCTGCCTCTGATCGACAAAGGAAGTGTTTCAAGTCCCACCCCAAAGTACTGAGGTACCAAAGAAGTACCCCAGCTGATTTGACACTTTTAGTACTGGAAATTGACTGGAACTCATTGGAAAATGTAAAGTACGACACTTGGTGCAGTGGAGAAGTGCCCTTAGCCTAACCCCGTGTCTTTGGACTGATAGAACAACAGGGAAGACTGTAGACTCTGGAGGCTGGTATCAGTCTGCTGACACTGGACATGTGAGGCAATAGGGCTACCCACTGAGCCACCATGCTACTCGGTGTGTCTGCAACACGCTCTTTAATTTGAAGATGTGAATCAATACTTGCGCACTGAAGAAACTTAACCTCTCATCATGCGAACGATCATATTGTAAATGTGAAATAAATGCTCATGTCATCTCATGATCTTTGCAGTAGGAGGAAATGTATATGTTGACGTTGGATAAAGTCCTTAACTGTACTCGCCTATCAGCTACATTGTGCAGGACCTAATGGAGACAGACTTGTACAAGCTGCTGAAGACTCAGCAGCTCAGCAATGACCACATCTGCTACTTCCTCTACCAGATACTTAGAGGCCTCAAGTATATCCATTCAGCCAATGTGTTACACAGAGACCTCAAGCCCTCCAATCTCCTAATCAACACCACTTGTGACCTCAAGGTAAGAATTGCAGGTAACGGGGTGTATCTCTCATGTAGATCACCCAGCAATAGTATGTCATTCATATAAACTAACAAATGGAGTGTCTGACATTCTTTTTGCTGGAAACAGTATATAGCAGGATGCTGTAGTGAAGTGCATGTCCATTTGTTAAAAAGGTAGGAAACTGATATGTTTAGACAAACATTTTAAGGTTGAATTACTTGGTTTTACGCCCTTTACATCCTGACAGTTTAGTATTAAATTATGTTTTGATTTGTCTCACAACTGCATTTTAAAGACCGAATTTCATAATGTCATTATAGTCATTAGTTTGACTGATGCAACACATGGGTTTTGTTTCTATGAATGATTCCACTTTACTGTTAGTAACTGATTTATTTAGAGTTTATGCATTAGTTTCTAATTCATTAAGACTTTGGTAAATTTGTTTTGCACCTATGCTGAATTGGATCCTGTCGGCGTTTGAGCTTTCACTGGGCTCAAATTGGCCAAGCAGAATTTAAAGGGAATATCCAGTGGTACTTGTGATCAAGCTGATCGGTGTCTGCTTAGCTTTGCAGGGAGATTGTGAGGTGACGGGAACAGAAGATCCTATGAAAAGCAAGTTCTTGGAGCATTCCTTCCATCTTTAATACCCTCTCTCTTACCTGCTAGATCTGTGATTTTGGACTGGCTCGGATAGCTGACCCAGAGCACGATCATACAGGCTTCTTGACAGAATATGTGGCGACCCGTTGGTACCGTGCCCCTGAGATTATGCTCAATTCCAAGGTACCACTTTGAACATTATTTTCTACATGCCAAACATGCTGTTATGTCCTGCTTGTATATTAATGTCTATGTAGACATTTTATGTTTTGAAATTCAATGTACTAAGTGCCCAAATTCTCAGACTAATAATTCTAATAGATGTTGTGTTGGCATCCTGTTCAGCTCTTCCCCAACATTAGGTTCTTTTGTGGGACTAGCTGGGGTGCATTACTGGTTACTGAAATGAAACGATACCACAGAAATGTAGAGTAAAGGGGTTCATTGTGCCATTTCTCACATTGCACACAAGACTTCTCTGAAAATTAGAAAAAGTCCAGTACATCTCAAAATTCTCATCTGCAGTATAGTTTTTCTGGACTTCTGAATCCAATATATATATAAAAATCTTTGTTAAATTTATGCTCAGTCCATAGACAATCTCTAATTCAACTATTCACCATCCCCAGAGTAGGTGGGTCTGGTTGTATAATGCAGTTGGTTAGAAATGTGTGCCTATGTCTGGGAGGCTGTGGATTCAGATACCACAGCTGACAGTGTAATCATGCCATCGAGCGCTTGAGCAGAGCCCTTAACCCCAATTGCTCCAGGGACTCTGGCTGACCCTGTTCTCTGCTATTCACTTGTACGTCACTTTGGACAAAAGTGTCTGCTGAATAAATCAATGTTAATGCAATGTGAATCTCTAGTGGGAAATTCTGGTACCATGGAACATAACGTGCAAGAGCAGTGCAGGTACTACAGAGAAAGTCATCGTTACACAGACATGGATGGATGAGTGTGACTGCTGATTGTACACATGCTTTATCTAGCCTAGTCCTACATAGGCTCTAAGAATTCTGTCCAATTACATTTGGCAGGAATGACAGTGGGCCTTTTGGGAGGAAGTGGTATACTGTCTTATAGCCTTCGGGAGAAAGGAACCCTGGTAGTGCTGCCCAGCGTATCATGGTGGGATGAGTGATGGATATGACACTGTACAGGGGAAGGACAGAATGGTTCATGATGGGTGATATCTTTGCTGTTGCCCTTCTTCTGGAGATTTCCCATTCATTGATTCATAATGTTGCGTCCCCAGAAGACCACAGCTTAGGAAATTTCGTTCGTTGCTATGGACGCACAGAAGATCCCTTGTAGCTCTTTGCACCTCCGGGGTGACTTCCTCTAGCTTCCCTTGTTACGGTGCATCTGATATTAGTCAAGTGCTTCAAGTGGACCCCAAGGTGCTTTTATGATCACAGAACCCCCTCATCCTCTCCCTGGGTGGACGGTGGTCTCACAGGCTCCCAAGAACATATGAAGCCTCCACAATGTGCCGCTCTGTCTCAAAGCATCACATGCTACCTGTTAGGTAGAGCATGATCCAGGACACTGTGGGATCCCCATCTTGCATCTCTGCAAGCTTATTCTGAAGTCTAATCAGCTGGTCACTATATTTGCTAACTGTACTGATACCACTGTAAAAGGCAACCAATAAAGTCTTAGAAGGTAAAATATAATTGGTGCAAATAACCAAGTAATGTATATGCAATCGATGCTAGAAAGCTAACTAATCTGTCCTTTGTGCTTCCTTAGGGCTATACCATGTCCATTGATATTTGGTCAGTGGGGTGTATCCTGGCTGAGATGCTCTCCAACAGACCCATCTTTCCAGGGAAGCACTACCTGGACCAGCTGAACCACATACTGGGTAAAACACACTGGGCCCACCTGGATACGGTGTTGAGAATTACAGCACAATCTGTCAGCTTGTACTGATGCAGTATGTCACTGATTTTGTCCTGCCAGGCATCTTGGGCTCCCCTTCTCAAGATGACCTGAACTGCATCATTAATATGAAGGCCAGGAACTACTTACAGTCTCTTCCCCCAAAACCCAGTATTCCGTGGCTTAAACTGTTTCCGAAGGCAGACAACAAAGGTACCTACACTATGCTCCATTGAAAAGAGGAGAGTCTATGCTTTTATGTTTCTATTTCCATACTTTCTTTATCCATTATATACTTTAAAATTGAACCAAAATTAACCTGAACCTTTACATTACAAGTAAGGCTTCTCAGGAACATGTACAAACATACACGCATACTAATACCAAAATTAATTTACTTGAGTGATTACTTGGGGTGATTTCTTACAGCTACCAGCAGGGGTCATTATATAGCAACACATTGCACATTGTTTCAGCTATTCTAACGCTAATATGAATATGTGCTGTGGGCAGGTTTTCATTCTCATTGTGTATTTTTTCAGCCCTGGATTTGCTGGACCGGATGTTAACCTTTAACCCCAACAAGCGCATTACGGTGGAAGAGGCCCTGGCCCACCCTTACCTGGAGCAGTACTATGACCCTTCGGATGAGGTGAGCCTGATCTTCTTTTTTTTTTTTTTTTTTTTTTTTGTCCTTATTTCTTCTATTGTGATGTTTTGTAAATTTAGCTTCCTATAACTCTGCCTAGTGAATGCCTGTATATTTTGGTAGTGCTGCATAAGGAACATTTCAATTTTGAATCGCTTTTAGTTTGCCTTGATACTTTCCTGCCCACTTGTCACAACCCACTTAATAGCTCATTTTTCCAGATGAAGTCAGACAACTTTCATTTGCCTTTGTGTCCACATGAAGTCCAGTTAATTCATTGGATGATGTATTTCTGCGTAGGAAAGTACTGCTTCTCCTTTACTGTTCCTCATTTATCAGCCATTCAATGACACAGTAAACCAGGAATCCCTCATTCTTTGAAGCCAAAGAATACTTTTATACACATTAATGAATGTTCTGCCCATACTGACAAAATAATGCCTCTCCTTATCTAAAATGGCTGCAGCTTTTTCTGCAACTGTTTGCTTTTGGCTTCCGCCTGATTGGTCAGTAGTGTGTGAAGGCGCATGAGCAGCTCTCAGCAGGCATGCTTGCAGCACCATTGCCACCAGTGCAGGTTATGTCTGGCCTGCTTTTGCAAAACTGTTCCTTTGTGTGTGTTTTTTTTTTTTTTTTTTTTTTTAAGTTTATTAAATACTGACAACCACTTGATGCTGTACAGGTACCAAGTTATAATCGCTGTATAATCATGATTGCATTTGTTAAACTAGGAGTTGTATGACTTGTCTTGTGCACTAAACTGACAGACTTTTATTGTGTGTGTGTGTACATGCAGCCGGTTGCAGAGGAGCCTTTCACGTTTAACATGGAGCTTGATGACTTGCCCAAGGAGAAGTTAAAGGAGCTGATTTACGAGGAGACTGCACGTTTCCAGGCAAATTACCAGGGGTCCTGAGGGACCAATAAGAGGATAGGAAACTGGGGTGATGGGATTGAAAGGCAATGAGGAGTTGAGGAGAAGGGTGGGATTCCCAAGGACTCCCAGAAAGAAAACGTACAGTAAGATACATGTATGACCCACTTGGAGACACCCCAGCTCGTGTTTCTGTTCAACCAAAATAGGTTCTTCGAAAAATGATCAAATATTTCCTGTATTATTTAGCATAATATCTAACTTAAAATTAGTTTTACACTTTCTGGGATTCATGAACCTAGACAAGTATTGCTCTTTTAAAGACTGAATGTTAAATGGTACTTTCAGTCTTCAGGGAACTGCCCTTTAAGATTATATCTAATCAAATAAATGGCAGGTCTTTGACACTCAAATCAATATTTTAATATTCATGAAATGCCTAAACAAATCTGATGTATTGCATGCATAGTATTTGTTCTATAACTTAAAGCAAGATAAAACGCGGTCTTACAACTGTGCATATTTTCAGCTTTGAAGACAACAGCAAAGCAGAAAAGGCTTCAAACAATTATTAAAAAAATGTATTAAACGTAATGTTTAATGGATAACGTTGTATGAGAGAAGTCATGTCTTCAATAGGTTTCCTCTGTCATAGCTCTGTAATTCAACGGTTTAACTGTTGTTGGTATGTGTTGTTGGTCCTTCCTTCGACTGGCCTTTTCAATTCTCTGCATCCATGCCATTTATTCTCCCCTGTGTCTTGCAGTCCTCCCCAGCTCTCACTGGGCTGTGCCCCGTCATCCATCGTGCATATTGCTGTACGGGCCCTTCTGTCTATTTTAATTTCTTCACAGAAGGGCCATTGTTGGTCTGTAAACGTAGGCATAATTTTGTTTACATTTCAAGAATAACTGTTGTGACTTACGGTTTATGGCCAGACTTTTTTTTTTAGGTTTATGGAATTTAAATTGAGTCTATAAAATACTTGTTCATTGTTTTACTGTTTAAAGAGATGAAATTTCTATTTTATGGTCTTTATATGTTCACGGTTGGTTGGAATATTTGTTAGTCACATGGTCTCTGTTATGTTCATTGGATGGGATATAGTGAGACACTTTACTGTTGCTCTAACTGCCTTTCAAATTGGTGTATTTTCCCCCTTTCATCCCACTTTTCCTCTATTTCAGAAAGTTACTCATCCATCTATATGTTTTAAAAAAAAGTCCCAGCCTTTGCCCTGTTTTGTTTTTTGTTTTTTTTTTCTTTCCTCCCCCCCTGTCATTGTCCCATATATGGTGTTTGTCTCTCCCTTTGTCCTTACATTTCAGGGAGTTTTTGTGTAAATATTCTTACCCTTTTTGGCATGGCCAGCCAGGTCTATGATTATTTATTAAATGACAGTTGTACCTTTTAAGAGGATGCCTTGCTCACAGTTATCTTCTGTATTTCATTTTTTTAATGGTTTGATTGTACTAGTTGTGGGAGTAGTTGCGCCTGTTATAAAGCCTTGAGCAGCAGACACATCCTTGATCTGTCACTGACTCCTGTATAACATTTATCTTTCTAACCCAGTCCTTCAATCGGCATTCCCCTTATAGCGGTCCTGTTCCCAGTACACCCCAATGAGCTTTTGCTATGCCACCATATCTGCTAAAATGGGGAGTCTGTACCACATTACCACGCCATTGTGTTGTCACCCAAAGCTCACAGATATGCTTTGTTGTTGGAAGTGCTGTTCTGTCACATCTGCATCTCGACTTCAATGTTTCTGAAAGGGCTCACATAACGGCTGTGGTAATAAAGTCCATATCTGTTTAGGCTTGCCTACTTTGTGAATATTTGTAAGATGCCTATGTTAATGACATTTTATATGTGAGATTTGATATTGTATTCTCAAATTTATAAAGTAAATATAAAACACCCATTGACAGTTTGTGAAGGTTTGCAGTTGCTTTCTGTTAAGATGACATGTACGGTCTGTTGCTCGTTTCAGAAAATGCCTCGTCTTTCTACATGTTGGGGAATTTCCCATGGTGAGGCAGTTGTGTAATATAACTAGTGATAATGTGATGCAAAAAAAAAATAGAAATTGAAGCGAATGGGGATCTCGCATGGCAATGGTACATACTGTTTTTGCATATTAGGCAGCCGCAATTATCGTTGTTTGAAAACAGATTTCCTTAAAGGGACCAGATGCTGATTAGTTGTCTTTTTTGCTAGTTCCCTGATAAAGTGCTGCATACATAAAAGTAATGATTAACAGTGTCTGACATCTAGAATTTTACACTGGTGAAAAACATGAATGAATTGAACTGTTCTTGTAATCTGTAGTTAAAGTATATGGAATGCGTATAGGTCATCAACCTTTTTTTTTTTTTTAAGTTGCTGTTATTCCTGTGTATATTGTTATATTGGTGAAGCTTTGGCGTTTTTTATTATTACAGAAAAGGGACTTGATTTTTATTCCCTCTTTGTTTTTGGGTGTAATAAAAAGCCAACATTTTGTTTCCGACAAGTTTTTTTTTTTTCTAAATATTAAAATGGAATTATTTTAAAAGTATGAAATACTCAGATTAATAGAAAATGTATACAGAATATGGGTATTATGATAAACAGAAGTTAAATAAAATTTCCATTCTAAATATTATTTTCCTTTCTCCTTTGTTTTATTGTGTCGTCCCTATAAAAACTACCTGCTAGTTGAATGAAAAATTTTCTTTAACGTGTATAAAACGCTGTAGAAAGTGTCAAGGCTAGAACCAGGTAACCTACTTTGGTGCTTAAAGACATAGGTCTGTATGAAGCTTTTTTCCATATGGATATGCACAATACAGACATGGTGTGGTTGCTTAGCCTTTAACATAAGTATATACCGAAAACTTTAGAATACAGCATGATTTATTTCCTGTTGGATTAATCGTTACCAGCAACTTGCCACACAAGTTGAGTTTTCTGGAAAATAGTTAACTGTCGAAGTCATGTATTGTGTCTTAACGAGTTTCTGGAGTCACTTGTTTCAACTAAAACTTATTACATTCTTTCGCGATTATGTAACCATTTGCATGTTTATTAAACCTCTGAATTAAAATTTAAAACAAGCTTTACACAGAGTGACAAGGAAGAGGAGTAAAGGTATTACTGGCGTAAACAGTGCATATGATTATGTTTCTACACTAGCTACAGTACATTGGAACTACACCAACAGTGTACTGTAAAGTGAAGAATGGCATCTTCAGCAGAAACGGGAGCAAAGGAAGGAGCTTAAATGTGTGCAGACAAAGGACCGAGGATCCTGTTTCAGCTGACGGATGGAGCGGAGCAGTGGGAGGGACAACTGATTTTGACAAATAGGGAAATGCTTTATAGGAATGAGGAGTGGTGAAGTGAAAAAGGAAAATGTCCAGCAATCATGAGAATGAAGAACTGAAGTGTATTTTCAATCATTATTTATAACTGATTTTTCCCCCCTTTTTTCCCCACTAGTCTCATCTTTAAAGGATTTTTGATATAAATGATGAAGAATTTAGCCAGTGAGCCAACTAGTGTTTTTTTTTTTTTTTTTTTTTTTTTTTACCATTTTTGTTTTATCCACCTGAGGAATTCAACTTATCTGGCTTTTGAGATGATGTCTAGTCTTCTTCATTCCATTCTCCCAGTGCCAGGGGGGGTAATGTTCTATTTTCACTCTACCTCTTAAAGAACCCTCACATCTTGCATAATAAGAAATGACAGGCTTTTCAGAGCAAACACATCTCCCTCAGATTCCATACGGCACATAGATATGCTTTAAATGTTACCTTTAGATGAATATTCTCCATGACCTGCTGATATGTTACTGAGAGGTGAGCTTTCTGCCTTCCTGTTTATTTCTGGGGTATTAGTTAAGTAACTATATATTTTCTTTTATCAAGGAGCAAGAGAAAACAAAGCACAATGCAAGCTTCTACACAGTGAGTAATAAGACTTTTTATTTTAATTTAGTATCCATTGCAGTAGGCCAGGACTGCTTATTTGTGCTCAACCACCATACAGATCTTAGGTGCAACATTCATGTAACATACCTAATACAGATAATCAGGCCCTTCAGTAGCATCTTATATTACAGCCAGCTATGTTAACATGCAAGGTGGTAGACAGCAGCTTTCCAGTAGGCTAATGGTTTCTCCTTAATGCAGTGCTGTTAAAGAAGGTACTCACCTGCTGGAGCTGAAGGGCCACCTGACAAGGGACGGTTACGTGGTTGTGTCTCACGATGAGAATCTCCTACGGCAGACCGGACATGACGTCACAATCTCTTCATTAGATCTAGAGGTATTTCTCTAACCTTTCTAAGATTCTTGTGTATGTGTGTTTATGTTATGGAGGGTGTTTTTGTGACAATATTCAACAAATATATGTCATTTCAATTATTATTTAAATTGTAACAAGTGAATTCAAATAATATACATTTATCTAAATTACAATTTGAATGACATTTTAAATTAGAATTTAAATTAGAATTGAAATAATTGAAATAAGTGAATGACATTTATTCATTGAATATTGTAAACAAAACACCAATACGTACATACATTGTAATGTTTGATTGTAGGAATCAGATGCAGTTTAATTTTGCAGTGCCATTGTTACTATAGATATCTGCATGAGTAATATCATTCTTAGAGGCCTTTGAGATCTAGTGGTAATATCTTGGTCATTTCCTTGGTTAATGAATTACCTTTATAGAGAAAGGATGGAAGTCACATTTCAAACAGGTATGGTACTTTCTGTCTTTGCCATGAATTTTTCAACTGATGCCACTGTTCTGAGAGATTCAAATGCACCGCTAAAATTACTGGTATATATGCCTATATGTTTTTGTTGAAAGGGCCATTATAGCAATGGGGAGGAACAACAATTTGTCCTGTTACAAGATTTATTTAAGCGATTTCCTAAAATGCCTGTCAACATTGAGATTAAAGAAGACAATGACATGCTGTTGATCAGGGTAAATGCAGCCTACTGAAGGTGTTTTTGGTATATAATAGTGTTATATTAATTAATATATTGAAAAAGATTTCATTTTGCCTGTTAACAGTACTTTTTCCATGAACAGATTTCAATAAAACAATATCAAAGAGAGGATATTACTGTCGGGGCGGCATGGTGGTGCAGTGATTAGCACTGTTACTTCACACCTCTGGGTCCCAGGTTCGAGTCTCTGCCTGGGTCACACGTGTGTGAAGTTTGCATGTTCTCCCCATGTCGTCGTGGGGTTTCTTCCGGGTACTCCGGTTTCCCGCCATAGTCCAAAAACATGCTGAGGCTAATTGGAGTTGCTAAATTGCCCATAGGTGTGCATGTGTGAGTGAATGGTGT
>JAODJX010000097.1:32760872-32773898 GCA_026776945.1 Isichthys henryi | reverse complement strand
CGATGGGCTGGCCCCCCATCCTGGGTTGTTCCCTGCCTCGTGCCCATTGCCTCCGGGATAGGCTCCGGACCCCCCACTAACCAGTAGGATAAGCGGTTTGGAAAATGGATGGATGGGTGGATATTACTGTATGGGCCACTGAAAAACAGAAATCATGTCAAGAAATGTCAGAAGCAGGTTTGCGTATATGGCATACTATACTGTACTGTACTGTTATGTTGCACACAATATTACCTGTACTTTTCTATGATAGTGGACTAGCTGTATCCATGTAACATTCCCTATAGGATACATGTCCATTATCTTTTACATGTGAGATTGAAAATGCATTTTAATAGCTGGACTGTTAAATGTAGTCTGTGACTTTATCATACTGTCTACATACACTAATAGTCTTTTGGTTTACAAGAAGGAAGTCCTTATATATAAAACCAGTACAAAGCCTGAATCAGTTTCGCAACAAAGAACAAAAATGGCATATTTAGTGGCAAGCTTTAAGTCTATACCAGGTTCAAACCACCCTCACCCTTTAGCCTGGCATTGTCAGCATCTTGGCATTGGGGTGCTTCTCTATAATACAAAAGAGGAAGGAAACCAAAAAGGAAAGCAAATGAAAGAAGGAAATCCTGTTTTGTGTACCAAATACTTATTTCCTTAAACCCTTGTCACCCTTTTGGAAGGTCTTGATCATTTCATGTGATATTTTTGCAGTATTTCACTTCTCCATACATATCCCCTGTTCCATGGTTGCCCAGAATTCTGTGATGCCCTATCTGTTCACAGTGAGCAGAGATCTCTAGCTACATATGCTTTACTACACTGACCTGTTGCCTTTTGTGCCCCTGGGAACGAGTTTCCTGCAGTTCTGCCTTCCCCAGATCATAAACCGGTAAGTATAATGTGAACCACCTTTGAGTGTATGTCTGTGCATTCGGAACACATGTTCAATTTGTACTTCTGGACAATAGTAAGTGTCCTCCCCAAAGCTCTTGTGATTTGTGCATTGGGGGGCCCTTGGTAAAAGAGCCCTGGTAGCATTCATGGCCTCTATGATGGTCGATTCGATTTTAGGTGTTCAATCTGTGTAGAATTTGCATGCTCTCCCTCAGCCAGCACTGGTTTCTGTTGAATACTCCGAATACTCGTGAATCAATCAATCAATCTATCAATCTATCTATCTATCTATCTATCTATCTATCCATCCATCCATCTAAATAAATAAATACAACGAAAAAAACATGCATAATATTTTCCCATTCGATCCGACAAAAGACGTGTTTACAATACCTAATTTAAAACTTTTTAAAACCTGTTCCATTGGTAAATTCTGTGTAGCGCTTTATATGACACTTCTTTAACTTTATTATTGATGCAGTACTTATTTTGGATATTCCATGCTTTTTACCATTGAGTATAATCAGTCACTTCTTAATTATACAATTATACGTGACTATAGTATTCACCCGCCAGTGCGGTTCAAATCCATTTCAACCATTCCCAGTTTTCGTATCATACAGTGAGCGAGCAGTTTAAAGTTTAAAATGTAAAAAGTGTTCTGATTGTTCACCTTTCATACACGCTCCTTCGCTGAAAATGCTGATTGGTCCAAGGACCGCTTGCGTGACGTATTGCGTTTATGAGTTCAGTCTGAATTCATGTTGTAAACAAACCTGCGCTCCGCGGTGGTGTCATGTTATGGTGTTGCTAGCTCTGCAAGTACGTTGATTATATTTTTTTCTGCTCAATTTTAGACATTTAAAATTATACCCTGAAAGGCGGTCTCGCATAGTTGGATATAGTGAGAAGTAAAACGGAAAAAGCCGATTTTAAAAATAGCTAGTTAGTTAAACTACTAAAGTTAGCAAGTTTCTTATTCTGTTTTTTCAGCTGAATAACTATGTACATTAATAAATGATAAGCTTACGTGGTTGGCTAAACCTGCCTGTAAATAGGTAGCTAATTCGTTATTATTTTAATAGGAACGAAGCTATGAAATTCAGTTACACTTCCGTATACCGTTTTATCATTTGTGTTGACTGAAGTAAGTCTAATATACAAGAAAGACAAAACAAACGGTGGAGTTAACGGTGAAATAAACAGATTCGTGTCCTGTCTGTTAAAGCTTAGGTTTTAGGTAAGTTTCTGAATTTCCATGTGTGTTTTACTTAGTGTTATTACATAGGCAGTTGTTTAAGGCGAGCTGGAATCATGCGGCCGTGTGGAATTTTGGTACAAAGGTTATGTTTTGCTGTTGCTGCAGTCACACTGTAGTATCTGTATTTGATTGTAACTCTGCTGGGTTTTCTGTTTTAATAGCTGCATTTTTGCCTTGTCAACATGTTCAATAGAAGCTCTCGAAATAGAACAGCAGATAGTCTCCAGAAAAAACTGACAAGTTGGTATTTAAAGCATGCCGCTTGATAGGAAGGGCCTTTCTGAACTTATCGTATGTTTGACTTTATCTACCGTGTTGTATTATTGTTTTTTTTTTTTTTCTTTCGGCGTTTCCGTGTTTGTGTCACCCGGAAGGGGGGGGGGAGTTGACCTGCACGGTAGCGCACTTTTGTAGACTTTATTGTCTTGTGGGTTTTCAGTTATACTGTATTTGCATTCTGTCCTTACCTGTGAATGCTTCATCCTATGCTGGTTCTGTTTCAGACATGGTGAAGCTGACCAAGGCAAAGACCTTCCAGGCATACTTGGATTCATGCCATCGTAGGTATGCTTGTGTGCACTGTCGTGCTCATTTGGCCAACCACGATGACCTCATTTCCAAGGTAAACATTCGCAAGGAGGCGGAAGCAGCGTGCACCTTATTCCAGTGAACAAAATCTATCGCTTTCAGGATTTTTATACAGTTTGCAGTTGCGACCAAGAAATGGTTTTACCATTGTTTTATTCAACAATGAAATTGAAATTTTAAATGTATTGCAGCTGTATGTAATTTGATTATCAATTAGTGATTTCATTGTACATGATTGTTATACTGTTGCTTTTCCTCACTGCATTTCTTGATATTCATGTGACCATTATCTCTGTGTCTCAGTCCTTTCAGGGCAGTCAAGGACGAGCGTACCTCTTCAATTCAGTGTGAGTTTCCACTTTACTTTTCCTCTCTATGTGAATGCAGATTTCTGCATGTTGTTATTTCATGAAAACACGCTTTAAACAGCAGTGTTGGACACAGAGAGCTGGGCTGGCACAGTGGTGGTTAAGTGGTGGCATTATTGTGCTCTTTTCAGGGTGAACGTGGCATGTGGTCCAGCAGAAGAGAGAGTCCTTCTGACGGGTCTTCATGCCGTAGCAGACATCTACTGCGAGAGGTGCCATACTACGCTAGGCTGGAAATATGTAAGAAAGCAATACAGTATTAATCTCACTAGCACGGTATAGAGGTGGCGAAGCCATTCTGTATATTCAAGTGCAGTTCTGTGTTTAGTCTGCGGGTTCTGCAGTAGTATCGCCAATTCCATGTATTCCCTGATCGTGTTTTTTCTTCCCCCACAGGAACAGGCATTTGAGTCAAGCCAAAAGTACAAAGAGGGAAAGTTTATCATTGAGGTTTCCCATATGATCAAAGACAATGGTTGGGACTGAGCTTAGCATCTGAACCTTTTATGTGCTCAGACTGCCGGAATGAGACGAGGACATTCACACATTTGCAGTCACTGAATTATAACTAGTGAATAGCTGTCTACAAATGGTCAACTGATTCAGTCACCTGTGATTGAGCCACTCTAAGTTCCCTGCTTCTGTCTTACCAACTAGCTGCTTTTCAAATTGCTGCATACTATATGTGATGATTTTTATATCTTCCTAATTAATTATCCTTCCTACTGCTATTTGGGGAATGAGGGTTGTTCAAGGAAAAAAATGCTGCAGGACAGTTGCATCAGCATGACTATATAATAATCTATTGTAGCAAATGGAGTGATGGGTTTGTCAGACTTGAGGTCCCCATTAGTTTGTATGCTTTATCACATGAAAGTAAAGGTATTAGTGTAATTTGTCAGGTTTGGAAAGTGCTATGGATTACATGTGATTACGTGGCAGATTTCCAACGTGTATTTTAGGTGAACAATCAAGTACAGATTTTTTTAGTCTGTTTATGCACTTTGTATTAGTTGTGTTGTGTATATATGTGTATGTGGATATATGTATATGTGAAAGTTTTGCAAGGACACTATTTGAGCATAGTGTAATATGTATCATGAATCCATGAATTACTTTGTATGTACAGGTGTTTTTTTAAAACTGTCATTTATTAGTGATTTGGGAAACTGCTTTAATGTTCCGTATAATAAAAGTTGCTATAATCTTTTTCTGTGGCTACTGCCTACTGAACATTATTTTTCATAAAATATTACTGAGATACTTGAATTTTGCAAGGCTTATATGGTTTGAACACATCGCCTTTTCCATGATATATTTCGACATATGATTGAATTTGTTTCCCATTCAAACTGTATAACAGTTACCTCCTTACCTCCCTGCGCTAACACTTTTACTCCTGGGGATACTGGGTGCAAAAAGTAGTACAGCTTGTTCCTAAGTATCTGGTGTGACCATGCCAAACAAAGGCATGCTATGAAATGGTTATGTAGTAACTACACTGCTATTCTAAAAATACAGGAACCTTAAAAGATTGTACTGTTAGGTGTTTTAACAGTAATGTAGTTTATATGAAATTTGTCAAGACCCGAAAATTGAAGTGTAGTATGGCATGTAAATCATTAAATAGTGCAGCAAGTTGTCACAACATGTAGCACTTGCAAAGCTATTCCAGAATTATGGTAGAAGATTGCTGCCAAAGTTTAATTATATCACTAGAAAAGATTATTCACATGAATCTTGTTTTTACTTGGAGGCATGCAATACATTTCAGATCAGTTGTGTGGTCTGCATTAAAGTCTCATGAATAACTAGAGACAATGATTTCCTTAGACTACTTCAAGAGGGTCCCTGTCTTTCTGTGATAATCTAATTGACACGGATTCAGGCAAATGCACCGCCAGCCTTTCCCTGAGTACAGACAAAAAGCCACGCTCGCTGTTGCTATGGTCACAGAGGATCACGCTTGTTCCTGCAGCAACAGTATCCAGGACCTCGTGATGTGACATCTCCCCTATGAGTAAGAAATACAGATGAGTCAGGCTATTGTAGATGTAGATTCATAAACTGCATATAACATGCATATACAATATAAAACAATGTCAAATTGTGAATATAGCTCTGAAATTGAACAGATAAGCTTTGATAATTTTAGCTACCTGTTATGCAGAGATCTGCCTTCACTCCTTGCAGAACTGAGCTTCCTGATCCAGCGCAAACTGCCACAGTGCTAACTGTAGATTCTAAGAAATAAGAGCAGAGGAATCTTCAACTAATGTAAGAGGCGGAGATACTGCTCTGGTGATTAGTGTGTAATAATGCATGATGCAGTCTTACAGATGCATGTATACAGGGTAGGAGCACATAGTTAATGAGTGCGAGGTGGTCTTTTGGATGCTAGCTGGTTGCTTAGGAACATCACACTAGCAGAAAGCTTCATTATAGCTTATGAATGCAACACCGCAATCTTGAATGAAGTAATGGCATAAAAACCAGATCAAAGTCTTTAAGTTACACAAGTACTGTCGGTTGGGTAACTGATGATTTCCGGGTGGCACCAATCTTAAGATCACAAAAAAAATTAATAATACTGAAGTCTACTGATTTAAACTGATCCCAAAAATACCTAAGTCTTGCAAGAAACAATGACATTATAGAAGCTTCCGTGTAATTCTACCAAATGTCAAACATGTATGTAAAATTTTAAATATCAACAAAAAAACCGCACACTTGCCAAGTGTTTGCTGGGCACCAAGAGCCAATCTCACATGATTCAATCCCAAGTGCGCTTTGACTCGATCGACTGATGCTGCTACAGAAATAGGCTCATCCAAAATACTCCGTCTTCCCTGCCCGCAACCAGGGAGTGGTGGCTTAAAAAAAAATGAAAGGTGCAAATTACATCTGAAGCCTGCTGTGTACATAAGACAGCAATACTGTTTGCATGACAATTCAAAAGTGGAGTAACGATTACAGCAAAGAACTTGTGTACCTTGCTGGATGGAAGAATGTTGAGACTTTGACAAGCCAATAAGTGCTTTGACAGAATTTGGACAACACCAGTCAGCTCCGAGTCCATACAGGACATGCTCACACTGTACATGTCACTGTCTGGTCTGAATAAACAATAAGGGGATGATGACAGAAGAAAGGAAACAATATACACCAATTACAGTGAACATTAAAATAATTACAATATTCTAATAAATGCAATGAAAACAAAAGCACCTGGCAGCACTGAACTTAAAGGTGCGTCCTGCCTCTCGTCCCTTTAATTCAGCTAGAACTGTGTTTAGTTCTTCATGGTTTCTGACTGTAAATTCCAGCTTGTGACAGACGGGGGCACTACTGACAGCCTGATGGAGGACCGACACACTGCCACTACCTGGAAAAAAGAAATATCCATCATCATCACTATAAAAGCAGAGAATAGCATTCAGTTCACCCATCTTACTGCTATAACTACAGAAAACTTATATACAAGAGTAGATATCCATCATGTATCAACAACTATTCACGTGGAAGAAATGTATTATATTTAGTAATATTTTAAAAGTACACATACCAATGAATGCACTTCTTGGTATACAGTTAACTACTTCTCCAAAAAAAATCATACATTTATTGACTGCTTATCACTCATTTCTAACGACAAACATTTAATTAGTATTAGGAATGAGATAAGTCGTGCATCATGTTAAGACCTACACTGGCCCATTTTTAAGGTGCAGTGTCACACGCTTTTCAAGGATGTTTTGAAGGAAAGGACATCCTTCCATGAAGCTTACAGCTCTCCCATGTACATGTATACCAAGTGCTAATAAGATTGTGCCAGAAAGATTAACCCTGATTATAAGATTAGAAGGTGTTATGTGATATTTTCCTTGTCCTGTTCACATACTACTACACAGTATGTTGAATGGGTTTGACTTCAGCAGCCCCCACCATTCCATGTTTATTATATTGCACCACCAGACAATCTGGGTGGGCCGATCCACATTTTTTGTTTCCTATCCGATACAGATTCCGATACAGGCCTTTTTACTTTAATATTTTATAATAAATATATATTTATACTTTATATATTAGTAATTTTTAAGCGAGTGACAATGAAATGTATCCCAAGAAATATTTAATTAGGCTATTAGAAACATACATAATGAACTGTTCCATCTCGATTGTACATCTTGTTTTAAGCATTTTTGAGGCATTTGCAGTTGTCTGAATATCTTCAAACCGAGAATTTACAAGCGGCGAATGTTTAAAATGCCCCAAAACTTTTTCTCCCTCTGGCAACAGCATCATTTACACTTCGCTGGAATAGCAGCGCCCGTGTATCACAAGCTGTAGCAAGTGCGCAAAACAGTCGAAGCTGGCGGCTAGTTACGTAAAATAACTAATCTGATTTTCTTACGCTCCCCCTACTGCAAAGGGCATGCGCATGACGTCACAGCAGGCGGAAGTCAGTGCTCACACCCACTGAGTGGCAAGTAGACATAGACTGCGTTGGCGTTCGGCTTGAATGCCGCAATTAGATTTAACACGAAATAAGAGCTCTCTTTTCAGAGACCGGCAAAAACTAAATAACTAAGTATTGGACGTGGATCTATCATGTATGGCCGATACCCGATCCGTAAGATAGGTCTGGATCGGCCAAGATACCGATCCGAATATAGGACCAGTGCATCTATAATTTCTAGTATTTCTAATTTTTACAAAGATGAAATAGAATTCACTTTATCATATGCTGCATGTAAATTTTATAACAGCTACGCTTGAATACATCATTTTTACATACGTTTAGAGAAGAAAGAGGTACCAGATAAAGCACCCAGCATATATCTAGGAGAATCTTCCCATAAAGCAAATATTGTGGTTACTATATGTACTGTATCTGAGTGTGTCTTTTTCTTACCCACTCCTCCAATCAGCCAGTCGTTGATTCCACCTTTCACGCTATCCAATGAAGTGTGGGGAGAGTAGACTGCAATTCCTGCTTCAAGTGCCCGAATGGCTAACTGTTGCTTCCAGTCCTTCTGAACTAATCGTTTAAATGGTCGAAACAGTGGGGGGTGGTATGAAATAATAAGGTCACAGCTCATATCTTCCGCCTCCTCCATGACGCCCATTGTCAGGTCATTAGTCAACAAAATGGTTTGGATTGGACGAGGTCTACTGGGTTCGACCAAGAGGCCAACATTGTCCCATGGTTCAGCTAACGACAATGGAGCCAGCTGCTCCATTACTCCCAAGACATCAGCTAAAGTCATAGTTGTATGGAACTGAATAGAGTGACAGAAGGCAGACGATACTAAAAAGAAATCAGGAAATAGTACTGAACAAAGAGAGCAACGATAAGATATAAAATTACAAATGTGTGTGAAAGACGTACAATATTTTGAATGCAATAATGGGAATAAAGAGAATTGCTGTGGTAAGAAAACTGTGGGAGAAACTGATAGTGTACGAACGAATAAGGGGTTATGCGGGAAAGACCAAAGAGTGGCGTTGGCCAGTCCGTGCGCCAGTCGAAACAGTCTCATAGAGGCTTTCAACCATCCACCAGGCATCTGTTTGGATTCCTGTGTACAGCGTAAAAGAGAAAAGCCTGGCATTAAACAAAAAAGGACTGTGGGGGGAAACCGGAGTACCCGGAGGAAACCCCACGACGACATGGGGAGAACATGCAAACTCCACACGCATGTAACCCGGGTCCCAGAGGTGGAGGTCCCCATGCCGTCCCCTATATTTTAATATGACTGATAGTTTTGTTACTTAATGAGGTTCATGCTAAAAATATCACAAACTGGCTAAAAGCAAGACTTTGCTAATAGGGATGTTGAAAAAATGTCGGCAACATTACAAAATTTTATTTCTTTCATTCAGAGGAATAAAACAGCGAAAGAATTGGCAATAGTGATACTTCACTTTGATTCGGGTCACGACAGGAGAATAACTGGTCAAGTTCAAGTTCAAAACCATGCTAAGAATTATTACCTAGGGGCGATACTATCTAAATCACTGGTCCCGTCTTGTATACAGTGAGTTAAATATTATTTAACAAGAAAAATATATTGCTAGTTCATACAGCCAAAGAAAAGCAATTGAACTACAGTTCAAGATACCAATTCGAAATACGATACACCATCAAAATACACCACGATGGGGTCGTTCCACCGAAACATGATGAAATAACACACCCAAAAAGTTAGTAAACGGAAAAAAGGGGAAGAAGCTAACGAAAGACTTACATACCACATACACTTCACTTCCACTTCTGTGACAAGAAACACACCTGTTTAACCTTCTTACAAAGTACTTCCTGTGTTGAGTGTTTCCGATTGGTCGTTAAAGAGCTATCATGTGACGTCACACCGGTTTACGCGTTGCGGCCGCTTTCATTGGTTCTTGTTAGGCAGCCGCTCTTAGCGGGCCTCCGCTTACGCCCTAATCGATTGTTTGTTTGTCTGTTTGTTTGTTTGTTTGTTTATTTATTTATTTATTTATTTATTTATTGTCTTCCTTGGCGGAAGAGGCGGTCGGATGGAGCAGCATCGTTCACTCCTTCGCAAGATGGATGGTCACTCTGTTTGACCAAAAGCGCCAGGCAGCCTTCTCGTAGGCCTGTCCATGACGTGTAATAACGTGCTGCTCATATTTCCGGCGAACAGATCCTGTTGTTGAATGTAGCCATTGGCCGGATTCGGTATGGTACTTATTAAAGAATAGTGAGTATTGATTGAAATTCCTCTTTCGCGCTAGGTATACATTTATCAATGAAAACGACAAGGATTTAAACAAATAGCAAAAATGAGAATTAATGGAGATTTTAATAGAATTTAACAGGCGCTTTGTTTATGGGCTGTAAGTCTAGCTCATAATATTCTTTTTCCAGCTAGCTGCTCATTGCAGCTGTTCACGCCATTATGTTAGTCACAGGATAGCTCGCTGCATTTTGTATACTGTATTTAGATTTGTATTTTATGTTTAATCCTTCTTAGCATATTGTTGTAAAGTTATGAGCCGATATCCAGTAGTGTAACGTATTGTTGACTTTCCGTAGTGCACAGTCACAAATTGATGCAAGGCTTTTGTCTTTTCCACAGCCAAGTACTGCTGCCGTGCTCTGTCGAAGAGGTAAATAATGATGCTAAATAGCTACTCATTTGTAATTGGCTGGGTACCAGTTTTCAGTTGCACTCGTTTAATGTCCATTGTATGTTACATTGATGCGTTTCATTGCACTTGCATTGCTTTATCCTAGTTTGTCCGTTTCAGTTTCCTTTGAGCTAATCTGTCTATCAACTTGTTCTTTTCTAAGTACCAGATCGGTCAATTGTTCTCTGTTGCTGAGGCCAGTAAGAACAACACAGGAGGCGGGGAGGGCATTGAAGTGCTCCGAAATGAACCGTATGAAAACGATGGCGAGAAGGGCCAGTACACTCACAAAATGTACCACATTCACAGGTCAGCATATCAATTCCATGCACCCTTTTGAAGATCCAGTATGTATTTTGTATTTAGACTTATCGTTGTTTTAATTTTAAATGTATAATTAGTCTGTTTCTGCCATAATTAGATCCGTATGTTGATTAATGTCAATAAGTAATTAATTTCACAGTAACTTTTCATTCTTCATGTCTAATGGCTACAGGTGATTCAGTGGTTAATGCATATGTAAGCAGAATTCCTGGCAACAAGGTTGCAAAAAATAGGTAGATCTTTCTGGATCATGGGGGGGGGGGGTCATTAAAGTGCATATATAGAAAATTGGGAGAAATCCAGGGAGATTGGGAGTGTTGGCAGATATAGCCTAGTCAGTCAAAATGAGTTACCTTACATATAGATGTTGATATGGAATAATTTTAGGTTTCTGGAATGAAACCATTAATTACTAGTCTGTTCATCTTAGTAACTGGAATTTATGGAGAAAAACAGGGTGAATGGGGTTCCATTTCATTGCAGGATACATACACAGAAAACAAAGTCATACATTAAGGGTGGTATTATAATTATTTCCCCTAACAGGAAAATGCACAAAACCTGAAAAGAATAAGTAAATTCATATACTGAGTTGGAGGCTGATTCAGACCTACAACCTTAAAGGTGTGAGGTGACTGCATTACCCACTGATCGTTTGTGCCACCTTCTTATAGAGTATAATTAATGATGAAACATCCCTGTATATAAATTATTATATATAAAATATTCATTAAATTCCTTCAAGATAGTTGTGGGCAAACAACCATTTTATCAAGTATTAAGCAATTCTGCTGTTTGTGCTGGAAGCAGAGCTAAGGTTTAGTCTCTTCCCAGTTAACGAGAATTTGCAGTACATTGCATTGCATTTATTGCTCTTTTGATTCTCTTGCAGTAAGGTACCAAGTTTCATCCAGATGTTTGCCCCAGAGGGAGCTTTGGTCTTTCACGAGAAGGCCTGGAATTCTTATCCTTACTGCCGCACAAGTCAGTTTTTAAAGCCTGTCCGTTTGTTTTCACAGTCCACAGTAGAAATCAAATCAATTTACTTACTCATTTCACACAGTCAAAACAAAATAATATTTCTATGCACAAATTTCCTACACTCTACACCAAATCTAATCCTTTACAACTCTTTTACGGTAATTTGTACTGACCAAATGCATGTTCCATGAAAGTGAATATTTTGTATATATAGTCTGTACCCTGAATATTTTCAGTGATTGTTTCTTTTTTTGTGACTTGGCCATCAATCCATCTCCGGATATCATGATAAATATGCAGTTGTGACGGTGAGTGAACATTCAGTTTCTCCGATGCCTTGTGTATTGATTTTGTCTTTCTGTAGTTTTAAGGGTGAAATGGGGATGACAGTGGTAGTGTAATTTGTCTTTGCAGAATGAATACATGAAGGATGACTTTTTCATTAAGATAGAGACTTGGCATAAACCTGACCTGGGAACAAGTGACAATGTGAGTGCTAGCTGTGATGTCCGTCCCGGTCTGTAATTCCATTGTTTAGATCCTGTTTAGTTGAGAAAAAGTGGCTAATGGCACAACTTCTCTTGCAGCCTCATGGTCTGTCACCCGAAGAGTGGGAGGAGACGGAAGTGGTGCCCATTGATATTGCAGATCGATCCCAAGTTGAAGATGTTGTAAGTATCACTCCAGAGTTACATATGGATGCTCTTTCAGTATGAGGGAGGCATTTATTCTGTGTACATTGTCTAAAATTCATATTAATTGTTTGGTGTGTATCTCAGTGGGTTAGGATGCTAAATGAAATCCAGTGGGGTGATTTCAGCTTTGAGCTCTTAACCTTCAGTTAATCCAGAGATTGTCTAATCCTGCTTTCTAAATTACATGTTAATCTGAGGGGAAAAGTGTCTCCTAAAAATAATAATAAAATGTAATGTAAGTATAATAAGTCATTATTTTGTTACTTCAAGGCTGCTACTTTGCTTAAAATCTTCTTAGAATTGCCCTGAAACAGATTAAAAAAACATGGAACAAAGGTCACAAATTGATTGGACTGCAAACTGAAATCTAGTTTCAGTAAATAAATTGTACATAAATACATAGGGAATAACAGAAAACTTTTTTTTTTTTCTCTGACTTCCCGGAAGAGGAAAAGATTAAATTTCCCGCTTCTGTTTCTCAGGATTACAAGGAAGAAGAAGATCCAGCCCTGTTCCATTCTGAGAAAACAGGCAGAGGACCGCTGGGGCCTGGCTGGAAGGTGCGGAAGTCCCGATTTAAGCAAATATTTTGGTATTTCTATGTCATTTGTAAGGAAATCGGTACAAGAAAAATGACAATTATTAGCAGAGGTATAGCAGTGATATAATGAAAGAGTTGTTATACACTCACCGGCCACTTTATTAGGTACACCTTGCTAGTACTGGGTTGGACCCCCTTTTGCCTTCAGAACTGCCT
>JAODJX010000097.1:32734653-32751052 GCA_026776945.1 Isichthys henryi | reverse complement strand
TGAGCTATTAGTTTAGTTCTCCCCAAGCAAGCTTGATGGGCCGAATGGCCTCCTCTCGTTTGTATTGTTCTTATGTTCTTATGTTCTGTAGTGATGAAGAGAGAGCTGAGTCACAAGGCAAAGGTTTCAATTTACCAGTCAATCTATGTTCTTACCCTCACCTTTGGTCACAAACTTTGGTCTGCAGATACAAGTGGTGGAAAAGAGCTTCCTTCACAAGGTGTCTGGGCTTAGCCTTAGAGACAGAGTAAGGAGGTCAGTCATTCAGGAGGACCCTTGAAGTAGAGCTGCTGGTGCTCTACATCAAAATGAGATAGCTGAGGTGGTTTGGGCACCTAACTAGGATGCCTCCTGGATGTCTTCCTGGGGAGGTGTTTTTGGCATGCTCAACACGGGAGGAAAACCCAGGGTTGAACCAAGTTACACCATAGAGATTATATCACTTGGCTGGCCTGGGGACACCTTGGTGACCCTTCATATCAGCTGAAGGAGGTGGCTGGGGAGAGGGAGGACTGGGCATCTCTGCTTGGACTGCTGCAGAGAAGTGGAGAATGGATTGAAGAAAACCGGTTGATAATAAACTAAAACTTAATCTACAGTGAGGAACATAAGTATTTGAACACCCTGCGATTTAGCAAGTTCTCCCACTTAGAAATCATGGAGGGGTCTGAAATTCACATTGTAGGTGCATTCCCATGGTGAGAGACAGCGTTTAAAAAAAAACCAGGAAATCACACTGTATGATTTTTAAAGAATTTAAATACTTACGCTGCACATAAGTATTTGAACACCTGAGGAAATCAGTGTTAATATTTGGTACAGAAGCCTTTGTTTGCAGTTACAGAGGTCAAACGTTTCCGTTTGGAGTTCTGTCAGTACTGTTTGTATACTCATGTGCCATTCTTATTATTATTATTATGCCATATTTGTTAAGCTTCGCGGGTTCGGACGGGCAGGCTGGCAAGGAGGAGCCAGGGAAGGACGAAGCAGGGAGGCAACAGGCGGGGAAAACTGAGGATTTATTAAGGGAGGGACGGCTACGGGGAGAACAGGACATCGCAACGATACTAACATCAATGACGGACAACCAGCAGGGCAAGACTTGGACTGATATAGACAAGACAGGGCGAAACAACAGGATACAGCTAGGCATGATTAGGGAAGCACACATGGATAATCAGGGGGGCGTGGCACACACGAGGATCGGAAGAGCCGGGAATGACAAAATTACAGTAATGTAGTATACCATGGTATTTTGGGTATAGCACAGTTTTTTGAAGGTTTGTCAGCAAAATTAGCTGTTTTGCAAAACTGAGAGGGCAACCCCTAATCTTGGCGAATTTCAAGACTAAATATCACAATCCTGTTAGTTTTCACTAGTCTGATAGTTATTTATGATTTTGAGAGAGGACACTTAAGTTTTCTTTGTTCAAGTTCGTCCGATCCTCGTGTGTGCCACGCCCCCCTGATTACCCACGTGTGCTTCCCTGATTGTACCCAGCTGTGTCTAGTTACTCTGCTTTAGTCCTGTGTATTTCAGTCCGTGTCTTGCTTCAGTTCGCTGTCTGTCATTGATGTTACCTGATGTTCGTAGATGTCCGTACTCCTGTGCTGTCCTGCCCGTCCTGCTCCTGTTATTAAACCCCAGTTTACCCCGTATTCTGCCTGCCTGCCTGTTCCTTGCACGCCTGCTCGCACGCCCGCCTGCCTGTGCGATCACCCATTCGCTCAGCGATCGCTCGCAGCCCGAGACGTGACAACGTGCTGGTGTTTTTCTTGATGAAAATGTGTCACATACAGTCCTTTGTATGAGAATAAATTTTGGTTTTATTTGTATTTCATTTAAAGATAAATAAAGTTTGTGTAAAGCCATTTTAGAATTACTGCATTGTTTCACAATGCAAGCTTCAGAAGGAACTCATTCAACACTCACAGTCAAATGCTATCAATAAAATGACTGTGTCTGAGAGGTATATGTGTACGTGGTTAAATCAATAGGAGGAAAGGTGCTGTTGAGAGACAAATAGATTTCTAACTCTTTGTTCATTTGCTATAACTAATGCCATGGGTCATTTAAAAACTGATAAAAAAGTATATGTGTAATTTTCTTAGCTGTCTAATGTCAATTATTTCAAATTTTAACTTCACGTCACAATTTTTTATTGTTGCTGGCATTTCTGTGTATTATTATATATTATTGTCTTCTAGTCATTTTCCGCATTTGAGACAGTAGTAGGCTAATGTTACAGGTTTCACCTTTCACAGTCAGTTGCACACAATGGGCTTAGGTTACTGTGCAATGATGGACTAGGCCTGTAGCCGTCCATTTTCTATAGTCATCTATCCTATTCAGAATTACAGGAGGTCCAGAGTCTATCCTGGAGGCTATTGGCACAAAAGTTTGTCTGAAGGAAAAAGGATTGTACAGAGACAAACTCCTACTAGATGCAAGGAAGCACTATACGGACATTCCTCACTTAACGACCGAGTTACATTCCATCCAAGTAGGTCGTTAAGCGAATTAGTCGATAAGCAATGAGCTGCTCCTTCCAGATATTTCAAGCATATTGTACTAGTAGTGGGTTTGTATCAACATTTTAAGACATTATTTTAATGTCACATTTGCACCATTTATAAATGTTTAGTTATATTAATAAGTGTTTATAAAATACTGTACTGTATACTGAAATAAACAGAGTAGAGAAAATCAGCTCTAATATGCATTGCTGAGGTTTGCATATTGTAAATTTATAGAGGAAATATGTAGTCTTGGAGATTGCAAACATTAGTGTAGTAAATACTGACCCACTGCAGGAACGAGACTGGCAGTGAGAAAGGCTGAGATGCTTGACGATTAGATGCAGTGCTTCTATGTGCACGACCAAAGTTCTTGTACAGCATACAATGCTGATTGGTCGGAGAGCCAGTCGTAAGTCCACGTGGTCGTTAAACAGGTAGGTCGTTAGGTGAGAAGTGTCTGTATCGAAAAAAACTAAATTATCAGAACCTTAGATCCTTATGAAATTCCAAAAGACAAATGGATTTGTGACCCCGAACCCTTACCTCCCCTCGCGTTTCCCAATATTTTTAGTTACCTTGTTTGTGGTGTGAGTACCTAAATGGCTGCATAATATCATAATTTTAAATCGTTGGAAGAAAATGTTATTTTGAAGAAAGACTAAAGTAACTATAAGCACAATTTCCTAGTCCTGGCATGTAGTCTGGATGATGTGCCATCTGAAAGAAGTATCTACTAAGAGTTACACCACATTAAACTGTTTCTTCTAAACTTGCACAAGCGATTTTTAAAAAATTTTGCACTCTTGATTTATACTTGATTATACCTTATTGTAAGAGACACTTTTTTGTACTGTTGTCATTCTTGACCTACTACATTGTTCTATGCGTATGAAAGAGTTGTAACTGTGTTTAAAAATGGTATTAAACAATGGAGTCTGAAATGTACATCCTTTGTGATTATTCTACATTAGTTTGATGATTGAGTTCATATTTAAATATGCATTATAACAAGCATTAGGCTTAAGAATAAAAATGAGTTTTTAATCATGATTAATTTATTGCAAAATGTGTGATTAGTTAATTTTTTTAATCGATTGACAGTCCTAGTTCAAATACTAACATATAACTTTGAAATTCCATATTTTAAGCAATACTTTTGGGCTGTATCAATTAATCTAAGGGATTTGTAACATAGTTGGCTAGCAGCATTAAATAGCAGAGCAAAAAGAACGTTAAGGAAGATCAGGAATCATGGATAATTGCATGTAGCCTCACGCTCTTATTGCAAAAAATATAAAATTCTCTCTCTTTTTCTGTTATTTAATCATTACTTTTCATCGAATTGTCTACCTTTTGAGTGGGGTCATTTGCAGTTGTATTGCTAATGGAGATCTCACATATTGGCTTTATAAGGGTAGGGGGGAGCTGGGGAGTATGCTTGTTTTGAATGTTTGTTGAAATTAATAAAAATGATTATAAAAAAAGAAAGCCTTTCAGGTACTGCAAAAGTTTGTGAACCACTGCGTCATTTTGGGCGGAGATATCGCCTGCCTTCTGTTCCTTTCTATGACCCAGTGAATCCACTGTTTGCTTGCTCCCCCTTTGGATGTCAACAGCAAAGAGGACCACTCTGTCTGTGCCCTTATGGAGTGCCATGTTTGGTTGACTTGGGGGGGGGGATATAGTCCAAAAGATCAATCCTTTGTTGCATCATATGACATTCCTTTCTGACTGAGGGCCTCCATCACACCTAATCAGATTACCTGCACCAAGGCATTGGATGCCGTCGACTCAAAAATCTGCTACTAGTCAACACACCCTGAAGCTAAGCCCATTCAGACCAGACCCTGCCTCACCTGAATGTTACACATGCCTACTGCCTCCTAATTAGCCGAGGGTTATATGAGGCTTTCTTTGAAATAAAACCTTGCACTTGCTCTTTGTTGAACCACTGACTGTGTTTTTAAGTTCTGTTCTGGTTCCTGAGTTTTCACCTGGTTTCTGAATGTGAATATGGATTTAGCTTTCTTTTATTTAATGTTTTGGCCAGGGCTTTGGGATTGCACATTCAGGAGCACAAGCAAGTGTTGACATAAATGACTCCACAGACCATACATGAACAGACTCGGGAGCTCAAGCCTGGGAGGCATTTAATATATCACTGACGAGGGAGCAGACGAGAGGCAGCTGGAGTGTGTCACACGAGGGCTGAAATGAGAGGTAAGACAAATAAGTAAGAGGCGTGGCTCTTTAGAGTCACACTGGAGAGAGAGAGAGAGAGAGAGAGAGAGAGAGAGAGTGGGGGTGGCGGAAACAGGGTGTGACACTTAAAATAAGACACATATTTTGCATGAGTTGTGCTGTTTGCTTTGCTCTTTGATCCTGGAACTCTATCATTATTCCTACTTCTGAGCCACATTACTGTGTATTTAATATGGAGTAAATGGAGTGCCAGTTACATTTCAGCTGCGACTAAGTAACCTCCAAAGAAACAAGGTTTGAGGTGCTTAGCTCCTTTATAAAATGCTCCCTGCACAAAAAAAAAAATTGGTGCGCACAGTTCTTAAAATGCTCAGCGTTTACTGAATAAATTCATTTGAATGTCTTTCTCTGCCAGTGAATGGAGATTTGGTGACTTATAAAATTCAGAAAATAAAGCATCCTTGCTATGAAACTAATTAATGCTAGTAACCAAGTAACTCCCGCAATTAAAGAGCAAGTGTTATTTGAAACAAATTTTACATGTACAAATGTATTCACAGCCATTTAATAATTTCAATTCATAAAACTACTAAAGATTGTATTTATTCCAGACTTTTCACTCGCTGACATTCCCTCTCTCAGCTGTGTGAATTCACTAGCTCTCTAGGCAAGTGAGAAAGTCACACCAGCATTTCTGTGTTAATGCCTTAGCCTGAAGTAGCTTTGCAGGGATTGTTATTTATGGACTGTGTGTTTTTTTACTGCCGTCCTGTTCAAGGTGTACCATACCTTAGTGTCCTGTGCTGCCTGAGATAAGCTCCATCCACCTCACAGCCCTGATCGAGAGAAGCAGCTGGAAGAAAAATGGAAATCTTATGTTACAGAAAAAGTTCTCAGTGGGTATATTTAATCATTTATTTCGCCATAAAATCCCTTACACTTTAAATCATTTATTCCATTCCACTGACATTTACTTTTAGTTCTGTTGTGGTACCATATTAATTACAGCTTCATACTCATATTTCATACTGGGGGGCAGCATGTGGTTCAGTGGGCTAAGCCTATGTGCTTGTAACCACAAGGTCACCAGTTCAGCCTCAGCCTAAGGAAAATAAAGGATTAATAAACATTATTATACTCCTAACAGTTATATCACTAGTCATATCCAGAAATTATATTTTCATGTGTAAATATAGCCACCTTGGTCAAAAATCACTTAAATGATGTAGGCCGCTTGGGTCCAAATTAATTTTATAAAAAGATATGCTTACACTATAATAAATCAGTATAGATTGCACATGGCGCTTTAATTATTTCAGATACAGTAAATTGAATTAAAAGCATAAACATCCCATTTTCCTGAACAGATTTTCTATATGAGGGCAGTGATATTTAGCTTGTTTTTCGTTAGGCAGGGATTGTAACCTGTCCTACGTAATTAGTTGTTTTCTATGACTGAAACTAGCCGGTATCATGGCTCGAAAATATTAGTACATTATAGTTTTAACTGGCTATCTATTAATCTATTTTATTGCCAAGCTTAAAATAAGATACATATTTTTCATGAGTTATAATGTTTATATAAATTGTTGTAAAAGACTAAGGCATCAAATAAATGTCTTTGCATAAGGTTACAAGAGAGAAAGCATGCGATCTATATTATGAGTAATCACTTTTTGTCAGGCCTGCCTATTGCATTTTCCTATTTCCCTCATGTCTAAGCAAGGTAAAAATCTATATTTTAAAATTATCTTATGCTTGTGTTGGTTTTCCTTAATTTAAGGCTGCTGGAATTGCGATAGAGGCTGCTGGGATTGCTGCACTGTGGGGGAGTGGTATAGACGCTGTGTGCATTTGTGTTGTGCACCTGTTGAAGCAGTTGACTGGAATTATCTGGAAGTATATTAGAGTGTTTGTGTGCCAGTACGGTTTCGTGGGTGGTTGCTGTTTCATTTTTTTACTTTTATTTTTTTCTCAGTCTGCGTGAGTACTTGTCTGTCCTTATTAACAGACGAGTGTTATTGATAGCTGAGCGTGAGCGGCGTTTCTGTCCACATGCCTTCGTTACAAACACCCACGGGGTAATATTTTCTAACTTAGGTAACATTAACTCGGAAAAGGGCAGTTGTTCCTGAGCTTTGCTCGGTCGCCAGTCGGGGCCAGGAGGACATTTTCCACCTTTTTTCCCGCTTCGGCAGTTGCCTGCTTTCAGAGAGTATTTTGTGGTTCAGCAGGAAGTTAGTCTCGGGTAGATAATTGTTAATTTGGTTATTTTAAAAGTTTAATTTCTAAGGTTATTATCTCTGACCCTATCGAATACTTTAATTAGTTCTGTTTTAACGCAAATCTTTATTTAGTGTTTTATTGTACTTGGCATTTTATTATGTTAAATACGGTATATAAATATACTGGGCTGGGAGTGAAGGACGGGGTCATAGTGAGCTAGTTAATTATGGGGCCAGCTCAGTGTTGTGTTTGCAAGATGTTTGCCCTTCTGGATGCTTGTGTCCAGTCAGACTTCATCTGTGAGCGATGTAAATTAGTGGACTCACTCATGGTCAAGGTTCGTGACCTCGAAGAGCAACTGGCTCTCATCCGACACAACAATCAGTTAAAGGGGAGAGTTAATACGCCTTTAAGGAGACTGTGTACATCACAAGGGGGGAGGGGGGAGAATGATGAACAGGTAGGTCGAGAGAGCTGGGTGAACGTAGGTCGTAGACGTAGAAAAGGGCATACACAGATCACAGAGGCGGTATCACCTGAAGTGACGATGTCTAACCACATTCAGGTGCTTCCAGCTTTAGAGCCGGAAGAGACTGGGGAGGCAGGAGGGGCCTTGGGCACTGAGTAGCCCCCTGCCCCCAAGAAGAGGGACGTTGTGGTAGTAGGGGATTCAATTATTATCACATCTTGTCATGCCCAGAACAGAACTATGTGTGTTCTTAGGTGTGTGGTGTTATACCTCTTCAACCACGGTTTGGGGATTCAACATTGGAATCAACGGTTATTTGCTAAGAGGATACCTGCTGTCTTCACACTCTTATCACAGATAGTTAGTATATTTGTTCGTGAACACAATAGCACCAACACTCACTCAAGCAACAGTATGCAACAAATGCTCAACCTGTGACCCTGGACCAAATCCATAACATGTAAAGAGCAGGATGCAGGTGCAAAACATGGTGGCAATCGGGGCAGGACAATTACCAATTAATATGCTCCAGGAGAAGACAACAGGCAGGCCTGACATCTCATCATTGTCTAAAACAAATAGTGTTACAGACATGGAAGCCATCAACTCATACAATACTCATACTCAGGGTTCCAAACTAACAAATAAGACACTCATCCTACAGGAAACATTACATAGATATGACATATATTATTTACAACAAAAAAGATATAAATATATATATTAATTTAGACGATTTATACATATCCGTGGTAGCATGCCATTTACTGGGTTATGATAGGATTACATGCTGTTAAACCTAATGTAACGTGAAAAGACATGTTAATACAGTACACCTAACCTAACAAACTTCATAGCCTAGACTAGGCTACCTTGAATATGCTTAGAACACTTACATTTGCCTACAGTTGGGCAAAATCATTAACACAAAGCCTGTTTTATAATAGAGTGAACATCTATAATAGAGTGAATAATATACCGCAAGTGAAAAACATAATGTAATTGGGATACCCATGATAATGTCGAAATATCATAACAGGAACCATTGTAACCCAGGGAGCATCTGTAATTAGTCTAGCACCATAGTGTCATTCCTCATTATCCAGAGCAGTATTAGGGCAATTCAAACTACCTAAACTTTGAGCATCTGTCCCCACAGGAGTTCTTGATATTTTATAATTGTATGTAAAAATAGTACATCACAGACTTTCCTAGGAAAGAGAAGAAATGTAATTTTTATATGCAGAGTCTAGCAAAGATGTTTCTTTCAAAGAAAATGGTTTAAACATTTTTAGTGGTGAAATACAGATGTGTTCTTTTATAAATGAGGCAACAAAAAAAAGATAGAATAGCAATTAATGAGGATATGCTAATTTGCTCATTTGGAATCCCTTTGCTGGCCCCAGGACGTTGGGCTCCCCCTCTGAGTCTGGTTCCTCCCAAAGTTTCTTCCTATGAGGAAGCTGTTTTGCCACTTGTTGCCTCTGGCTTGCTCTCTGGCTGCATTGGGCAAGGACGACGTAAAGTGCAATGCAATATTGTGAAAATGTGAATAATTGAATTGAATTGAATTGAATTGAATTGAATTAAATTGAATTGCTGTCCTGGAGCCGACACCTTATCATGGTGGAGGGGTTTACGTGTTCCAGTGATCCCAGGAGCTAAGTTGCCCAGGGCTTTATGTACCTGGTAGGGTCACCCAAGGCAAACAGGTCCTAGGTGAGGAACAAGACGAAGTGCGGGTCATTAGACCCCTTATGAAGAGAAACATAATGAATCCACGATTTCCTTTGCCCTGACGCGGGTGAGTAAATGGAATTAGTACCAGGAAGCCATGCCGGCCATGTCTCTCTGTGTCAGTAGAATTACTTATTGCCATTGACTCACATATTCAATTCATCCATTCATCCATCCATCCATCCTCTACTGCTTATCCGGGTCGGGTCACAGGGGTAGCAGTCAAAGCAGGGATACCCCTCTCCCCAGCCACTTCGTCCAGCTCCTCCGGGGGAATCCCGAGGCGTTCCCAGGCCAGCCGGGAGATATAGGAGATATAGTCTCTCCAGCGTGTCCTAGGTCTTCTCCGTGGCCTTCTCCCAGTGGGACATGCCCAAAACACCTCGCCAGGCAGGCGGCCAGGAGGCATCCTAATCAGATGCCTGAGCCACCTCATCTGGCTCCTCTCAATGTGGAGGAGCAGTGGCTCCACTCTGAGCCCCTCCCGAATGACCGAGCTCCTCACCCTATCTCTAAATGAGAGCCGAGCCACCCTGCGGAGGAAACTCATTTCGGCCGCTTGTACTCGCGATCTCGTTCTTTCGGTCACTACCCACAGCTCATGACCATAGGTGAGGGTAGGAATGTAGATAAACTTTTTCACCATGACAGACTAATGCAGTGCCTGCATCACTGCTGACGCCGCACCGATCTGCCTGTCGATCTCCCGTTCCATCCTTCTCTCACTCGTGAACAAGACCTCCACTTAGGGAAGAGCCCCCTCCCTGACCCGGAGAGAGCATTCCACCCTTTTCCAGCTGAGGACCATTCACACTCAGCTGCCAACTGCACCAGTGAGAGCTGATAGTCATGGTCTGATGAAGCCAACAGAACCACATCATCTGCAAAAAGTAGAGACCTAATCCTGAGGTCACCAAACTGGACACCCTGAACGCCCTGGCTGTGGCTAGAAATATGTCATGAACAGAATCGGTGACAAAAGGCAGCCCTGGGGGAGTCCAACTCTCACCGGAAATGAGTGACTATTTCCCACAATGCGGACCAAGCTCTGACACCACTCATACAGGGACTGAACAGCCCTTATAAGGAGGCCCGGCACCCCATACTCCCGAAGCATTTCCCACAGGACTTCCTGAGGGACACGGTCGAATGCCTTCTCCAAGTCTACAAAGCACATGTAGACTGGTTGGGCAAACTCCCATGCACCCTCCAGGACCCTGTTGAAAGTATAGAGCTGGTCCACCGTTCCACAGCCAGGGCAAAAACCACACTGTTTGACAATCCGACGGACCCTCCTCTCCAGAAAAGACTTTACCAGGGAGGCTGAGGAGGGGGACCACAACCCCAGTTTGCCAGTCCAGGGGCACTGTCCCCTATGTCCACACGATGCTGCAGATGCATGTCAACCAGGATAGCCCCAAAGCATCCAGAGCCTTAAGGAACTCTGCACGCATCTCTTCCACCCCCGGGGCCTGGCCACTGAGGAGCTTTTTAACCACCTCAGCGACCTCTGAGTCCACCCCCTAGTCCCCAGACTCTGCTTCCTCGTTGGAAGGTGTGTCGGTGGGATTGAGGAGGTCTTCGAAGTACTCCCTCCACTGACCCAAAATGTCCCGAGTTGAGGTCAGCAGCGCCCCATCCCCACCATAATCAGTATTGATGCTGCACCACTTTCCTGCCCTGAGCCGCCAGATGGTGGACCAGAATCTCCTCAAAGCCTCATTTTCCATGGCCTCGCCAAATTCCTTCCATGCCCAAGTTTTTGCCTTGGCAACCGCCGAAGCTGCATTCCGCTTGGCCCACCGGTACCTGTCAGCTGCCTCTGGAGTCCCACAGGCTAAAAAGGCCAGATAGAACTCCTTATTCAGCTTGACGGCATCCCTCACCGCCGGTGTCCACCAGCGGGTGTAGGGATTGCCACCACGACAGGCACCGACCACCTTACGGCCACAGCTCTGGTCAGCCACCTCCACAATGGAGGTGCAGAACATGGCCCATTCGTACTCAATGTCCCCCACCTCCCCCGGGACATGGGAGAAGTTTTGCTGGAGGTAGGAGCTCCTTCTGACAGGGGATTCCACCAGATGTTCCCAGTAGACCCTCACTATACACTTGGGCCTGCCAGGCACATATGGACACCCTTATAACTGAACATGGTGTTCATTATGGACAATCCATGACGAGCACAGAAGTCCAATAACAAAACACTGCTCACACCCCTCCAGGTCTCACTGTCATTGCCCACTTGAGCATTGAAGTTCCCTAGCAAAACGAGAGAGTCCCCAGGGGGAGTGCTCTCCAACACCCCTTCCAAGGACTCCAAAAAGAGTGGGTATTCTGAACTGCCGCTTGGCACATAAGCGCAAAAAACAGTCAGGTCCTGTCCCCCCACCCGAAGGCGATGGGAGGCTACCCTCTCGTCCACTGTGTTAAACTCCAATGTACAGGTGCCCAGCCAGGGGGCAATAAGTATGCCCACCCCTGCTCGATGCCTCTCCCCACGAGCAACTCCAGAGTGGAAGAGGGTCCAACTCCCCTCAAGGAGACTGGTTCCAGAGCCCAAGCCATGCGTCAAGGTGAGCCCTCGTGAGCCCTAGTCGGAAATTTCACAACCTCACATACCAGCTCAGGCTCCTTCCCCATCAGAGAGGTCACATTCAATGTCCCTAGAGCTAGCTTCTGCAGCGAAGGATCACACCGCCAAGGTGCCCGCCTTTAGCCACTGCCCAACTCACACTGCACCCAACCCCTATGGCCCCTCCCACAGGTGGTGAGCTCATTGGAGGGGTTGTGATATTCCTGACCTAGAATGCTATTAAACACAATTAGATTATTACTGTATTCCCTAAACAAGCTTTAGAATAAATTCACAATTTTATTGTTAATTATAACATATACCTATTGGCTAATTCCTACTTGTAACAGCCAGTTGCAAGGAACCCCATGGTTGTCAGCACCTGTATTTGTATTTGGATTGCGTGGTTCCATCGGGTTGGTCTCTCTAACATTGGACCCAGTTCAGCACATAGCTCCAAAAGCACACGTCTAGGTAATCTAAATCAGCTTATAAGCCAGTCATCATCATGGGCCAAAATATGTTCATGGTCACTGAACACCTGTTCCCTTCTAATTCTGCCATTTGCATAATCTTCTAACAATGCCAGCACATCAATTATAGTATGTTACATACTAATGTGATTGCGGTATTTATGTGTTTTCAGCAATAAGACTGATTTTTCACACTGTGTCCAAATGATCATGATAATCATGACCACCACTTATCCATTTACATTTCAGTAGCTGCGGTGCATAGATTAAAAGTGTAGATTAAGTTTAGATAAGTTTAGATAGAGTCGGATTATATATTTTACTTACAATACTCACAATATGTTAGGGATATTGTGAGAGACTCAGTGGATGTCATACATACGGTGTTTGTTACACTTCAGATATTTTTGGGATAGGGAGGCAATTGTATTGGGGTGATAGACACACCTCATTTTGTGTTTTGTTTGTGTAATGGTCTCATTTTGTACAGGTGTGCCTTATTGAAGCCAATACCACAAGACAACCTTTTTCAATGTGGCATCAATTTCAACAGTCTGTGGGGATAAAAAGCTGGTATTGTCAGCAAGTCATTCCAAGTTCATCAGTCAAACAGCCATGAACACACGACGTCACTTAACGGACGACTAGCGCCACCTGGCCATGGCGCGCCTTCGGGTCGGTGGCAGGCAGTCAGATGTTGCTCGTGAATTTGGTGCGTCTCAAAGTGTCATCAGCAGACTTGCATCAAGACACAGAACTACTGGCAGAGTTCAGGACAGACCCAGGAGTAGAGCCCCATGAGTGACAGACCGCAACGATGACCAGTACCTAAGGACCACTGCACTCAGACATCGTTATGCAACAGCCACACAGCTGCAGGCCCATTTACAAGATGCGCGGGGTACTACGGTTTCCAGACAAACCATTCACAACTGACTCCACTGCTTTGGCTTGAATGCCAGACGACCATTGCAGGTGACTCGACTGACACCAAGACACCGCCGTGAACGTTTGCAGCGGGCACAAGACCATGTGGCTTGGACAATGCAGCAGTGATGTACCGTTCTGTTCACTGATGAGTGTCGGGTCACCTTGCACAGAAATGATGGCCGTCAGCGTTGCTGGAGACGGCGAGGTGAGCGATACACTGAGGTCAACATGGTCCCCAGGGTTTGCTTTGGTGGAGGAGGTGCAACAGTCTGGGCAGGCATCACCAGTCAGCGCAAAACAGATTTGGTTATTGTCCATGGCTCAGTCACTGCACGTTCTTACCTCAGAGACATCATTGAACCCATCATCATCCCCCAATTCCACCAGCACACCCCCAACTTTCTGTTCATGGATGATAATGCTCCGCCACATCGTGGCAGAATTGTCACAGCTCGACTTCAGGAAGTTGGAGTGCCTCATATGGTATGGCCATCAGTGTCCCCTGACCTGAACCCCATAGAGCACGTCTGGGACCAATTGAAGCAGAGACTGGATGATTGTACCCCAACGCCACGTGACCTGGCAGAACTGCGTGTAGCACTTGTGGAAGAGTGGAACGCATTGCCTCAGGACAACATCAGGAGGCTAGTGAGGAGCATGAGATGTCGCTGTCAAGCTGTCATTGCGGCAAATAGTGGAAACACCCGCTACTGACATTGTCAATTTTTGTTATTTGGGTCTGTCCCTGTTATTGTCAAAATTTTTGGGGCAATAAATATTAAGCTAATGACAATGGTGTTTCTTCTCTACATTATTAGTAATATCAAATGGAACTTTTACATGTTTCATTAATATTCAGAGCAAATTGGAGAAGCACTAATGTACATTACAATATCCCTAACTTATTGTGAGTAGTGTATATATTTATTCACTATTATAGATATGTGACTGAATAAGTGAAATTATATGTACGGTGTATGAATGACTAGCACAAGGAATTATTATTTTTGTACTGATGCCACTCACGTTTTTGCTCACCCTCTTCACCCGCGGTCATATTTTTTTCTCCAAAATGTTCGCACGCATGGGTCAAAGTTGCTGTACATATGCGCACATTCTGCCGTAAAGTTTGTTTCTATACATCGCAACGTTTGCGTAAAAAGAGGCGTACGCATCTTTTAGGTCCCGTTTTGTGTGTATGCAACGGTTATAAATGAGACCCCTGATTATCTCTATCAGGTATGTTAAATTAGGGCTGCATTTAATCTGTTTAGGGTAGTAGATCTCCAGGACCAGGGTTGGGCAGAAATGTACAGGAGTATGATCAGAGATCACAGAATGGTTTTGCATTCCAATGCAACAAGATTGTAGGCCAGCTGTGCAAACCAGCTGAGTTTGTAGCGTCTGAGGTGGCTTCTGACATTGTGGTCCAGTCAAGCTTTCTTAGCACCAGAGTTCAGCAGGTGAAGTATCAAGGTAGCTGAAGAAATGCTGCAAGTGGTCTTCACTAAAATAAGTTCTTACCGTTCTGAAGAGACGGGACAGGACAGCACAATACTGAGAAGGCATTATATGAGATCACCTTTGCAAGTGGCAGTTGAAGTGCAGTTGACTCCTTTGGTAGCACTGTCAATGTTGACTTTTATAGGATAGAAAAGTGAGCAGTGATGAAGAAAATAAATCTTCAGTGTGCTCTCTAGTGCTCACTACAGCAGGTGATAAAATACAAAGCACGGCAAACGACTATAGTTCTGCAGAAAACATCACTTCTTCAGAAAACTGACTTCTTAACACAGTTCAGATGTGAGCTCCTTTTTTACCATTTCTGAAGCAAAATCATGAAGTCATCTGAACAGAAAGGATCTGAGCCCCTGCCAATATTGTAATAATAATAATAATAATAATAATAATAATAATAATAATAATAATAATACACTTCTATAAGATCTCAAAGATGTCAGTTGACTTTGCAAGGTGCAGGTCATTGACAGAGTTGGGGTGCTGTAGGTTTATAGTTGGTAATCTGTCAGCCCTTTCCAGACAGGTGCGGGGTCGTTACTGAGAACTGGTGTTGAAGTTTCTCAGAGTACAGTCGTTTAGCATTTTTCACCGCCTTGCTAAATCTGTTCCTCAACTTCTTGTACCTGTCCTTGTTCCCACTTTTGAATGCGTCTTCCTTCTGCAACCTTAGCTATCTGAGCTTAGCTGTGAACCAGGGCTTGTTGTTGTAACTCACCCTGGTGCGTGATGGTACACAGCAGTCCTCACAGAAGCTGATGTAGGATGTTACAGCCTCTGTGTCCTCATCCAGGCTATTGGTAGCAATCCTGAACACATCTCAGTCTGTACAGTCAAAGCACGCCTGAAGGCTGTCTGCCATCTCGTTGTTCCAGACCCTTGTACTCTTTGCTGCAGGTTTCTTCAGCTTTAGTTTCTGCTGGTATGATGGTATAAGGTGCACCATGACGTGGTCGGAGTGGCCCAAAGCAGCGCGGGTACGGCGTGATAAGCATTGGGGACTGGGGTGTAGCAATCCAAGGTATTTTCCTCTCTGGTCGGACATTTAATAAACTCTTTAAATTTTGGAGGTTCGTGACTGAAGTTACCTTTGTAAACGTCGCCGAGAATAATAACTAGAGAGTCTGGGTTGGTCCACTCCACAAACAGGTAAGTTTAAATTTTATTAGAAACAAACCAAACATGAAAAGAAATAAAAGTACTATAATAATGTCTTGCCCCATTCTGCCTTTAGTGTCTTGTTCTTGATTGCTCAATTCCATAAGTGCTATCTTCTGTCTATCTCCTGGTGCTGGAGTCCCTAATGATTGGTTGATTGTTAATGGCCCACATCTGTCTCTTGTTTAGACATCGTTATCCGTGTGTATATGTGTCTGCTCATGCCCGGTTCCTCTGTTGGTTATAGTATGTATTAGAATTTGTGTTGTCTTTGTTCATTGCTGTAAGCCCCATTCCCAGTTAGATTGCTCTGTGTTCCCTTGCTCTCAGTTTCAGTCCGTTACTGTAGGCCCAGTGTTGTCTACCTGCCTTTGTTTAGACCCTCATAATCTCTTTAGTTTTATATGTTAGGTGTTTTATTTTGTAATAAAGCCCCCTTTGTACTGGAAGCCACTTTGTGGACCATTGATTATGTCACAGAATTACTAATACCTACAAACCGGATTCCAAAAACGTTGGGACACTATACAAATCGTGAATAAAAACTGAATGCAATGATGTGGAGGTGCCAACTTCTAATATTTTATTCAG